>JAPJBO010000874.1:0-95672 GCA_030068145.1 Diplonema papillatum
CACGTACTGAAATCGACCCGCCAAGGATGAACGCATGCTATGGATCCTGGACAAATACCTGGCAATGCCCCGTGCCAATTGATCAGTCAGGGCAGAGTGCTTGGAGGATGGAGGAGGGTGCGGGTGGCGTCCGTGCGAATACCGACCCTCGCGATGCTGCGAACTGACGTGCTGAGCCCCTCCGCCTCCGAGGCGATCGTTCTATATATTATTCTTTGTTCTGAGTTTTCTGTTTAGAGCGGGGCAAGTGCCGTTCACGGGGGTGTGAACAGATCACCTTGCCCACCTCCAGGTTGCGTGCGCGTTGTGAGCAAGCGTGTTGGTGTGCGCGTGTTCCCTTGTGCACACGTCCTCTCGCCCGGGACATCAGCGAGCGTACAATGCTGTTGGCTGCGCTGTCATCCCGAGCACTCGCTCGCTGTCCACAACGCGCCCCACATGGGGAGTTGGCACACGAATCGCCTGTCGCTTTGCGAAGTACTGTGCTGAAGAATCCTTGCGAGTGTGTAGTTTGGATGGATGGTGAGTGTCCATGCTGAAGAATCGGGTGAGTCGGCTTGGGTGTGTAGTGTGAGAGGGGGGTGCAAGACCCCTACTTCAAAATTGAGCGGCGCCTGAGAATTCAAGCCCATTCGACAGCGAAACGTGCTTACGGGAACACTTCCGGGGAAAGGGGGGTGGGAGAGGTGCCTTTTCATGTGCAGACTAGCCGACTAGAATAGCAGACTAGCAGACTAGATTAGCAGACTAGCAGAATAGATTAGCAGACTAGCAGATTAGACTAGCAGACTAGATTTTCAGACAAGCAGACTTTATTGGCAGACTAGATTCGCAGACCAGCAGACTAAATTAGCAGACTAGCCAACTACATTAGCAGATTAACAGGCACGCTGCTGTAAGCAAGCGAAAGCAAGTGCTCTTTGTTTTCTAGCCTTCGGTGACCTTGTCGTGTCGATTTTTACATATTCCGGAAGTGAACCCTTGTACAACAGGTACTGAGGGGTGGGGGAGAGAAGGGGAAAAGATGCGGGAAAAGAGTGAAGAATGAGGGAGAAGATGAAGGATGAACACAGTGACTCACTTATCTCGCCCAACCCCCCCCTTTTTGCCCCAAGTAGCGGTCGGTGCCGGTGCGCAAAAAAAAAAAATGAAAAAGGAAAGAGGTGAAACACGAATAACCGACCGTCATCCGTGAAGAGTGCCCCGCGTGCTCTCACCCCCTCCACACGCGAATTGCCGCCTGACAGCCACGCATACTTGAATCCAGCTGGCGTGCGCCGCACAGGCTACTTTTTTGACGCATCTCGTAGCTGTGATCAACGCATCTTCTATTGTGTGTGGTTGCGTGTGCTTTGAATACAACGCCTGCTTTTGGATGTCAAAGCCAAGGGACCCTTCCAGAGTAACGTAGCGAAAGGCCGGCATAGTGTGGTACTCATCAACATGCCGTTGACTCCGACTAACGCAAGCCCTAATCACAAATGCGCTGTTTTTTTTCTCACGGAAGACAGAGGTGCATTTCGGTGTAGTAGCGTTCAACACACGGCAACTTGAAAAGGCAAGCCCAAGCGAACCTTCCTCAAAGGACCGCATTGATACTCTGCAACACTGCCTACCTTCACAGGTAAGCATGCATTCTTAGTTGGAGCCAGTGCTTTACCAGGTGTTGCCAATGGTGAAGCTGGATGCAAATTGGTGGCTGGGGAAGGCGCATTTCAGAAATGTGACGCGAGAGAAAGGAGAGGCGGCACTCTTGCAATCGGGGGGTGGGTAGTCATGTTTTTTCCTTCCTTTTTTTCTTCTGCTGGCACTTCTTCTGCTACGTTGTAAACCCGTTTTTAGTATTTTTGCATTGATTGATCCAACCCCCCCCTTTCAACTCTGATGTCCCCTGTCCAACCCCCCCCTTGCACAGTGACTGGTCATGGTAACCCCGCGTCACGCCACGACTTGAGCGAATCTTGGCAGGAAATCGGATGGTACGGCTGGAGACAGCTGTCCATGCAAGTAAAAAAAATAGCCGTGCTGCGGATACCTGTACCCAGCGGCGGGCAGGCATTGGCCGGTCAGTGACGGACGGACACGACCATCACCAGTCCACTGCTTAGCGTAAAGTGCATTGCAAAAACGTCTTCAGCTAAGTGATATGGTCGCAAGCTCGCGGCCAATAACCGATAATTTCTGTGTTCACAGACCAGATTTTCCAACCCCCCCCCTTCCAATGCTACGTACACGATCCACTTGCTACGCGATTGCACATGCTAAAATCATGTGACACAGGTTCATACAGCTCAATAACATCTGATCACATATTGTGTCGCGATAACAGAACAACATGCGAAATCACTTGTTATTCTGTATCAAGTGGTCGCGTAGCAAATCAAGCCTCACCCGCACGCCAAGTGGCACCGTCAGTGGGCCGGCCAAAGCCCACTTTTGTCCTCTTTGGAGCGATCTTCGAATAACCGTTTCCCGCTACGTCTACGATGAAGTAAGTTACAGGTTTCAGTCGATCACTGACTATGACAGGCCCACTGCGGTTTCTCAACATCCTGCCCCCTCCAAGACTTTTAGCCGACCCCCCCCCACCCCCTTGTTACTTCTGATACGAACCAACTCCTCCACCCCCACCCCAGCCCAACATGTTCAGACTGCACGGTGAGGTCCATCTTCAGAGGCTGGAGTTAAAGAGGGCCCGAGTCACACCCGAAATGCGGGTGTGCTACAACCAAAACGTGTGTAAGTCCGACACCCGCTTTTTTAACCCAGCTTCTGGGGCTGGACTCTACCGTGTGTGCACTGTGGGGAACAGGTACGAGATTTAGGCCTTTCTCTCCAGTGGCCGTTCACCCTTTGACCTGGCTCTAAGCGAGTTGAACTACCGCAAACGGCGAGCAACTGCTGACAAACGTTGTCCTTCCTGGCGTCTTATGCCCCAAGCTGCGGTGGACCGTCGAGTTGTCTGCTTATCTAGGGTAAAAGCACCCCCAGCGTGAAAAGCTGATGCGGTTTTTTAGTTTTTGTTTGCGCTTTTTTCGGAAGAAAAGGGTGGGAGGGGGGCGCGTACTGCGCAGTTGGCGACACGTGTGGACCGGTGACGGACAGCTTTCGATCGCGAAGCCTACGGAAGTCTTTTGCAAAAGGAATAGACGGTAGGTGTTCGTCTGTACGAGCTGGAGGGAGAGTTGGACTAGCCTGCTAGTGAGTGAAATATGATCGCCAGGCTAATCTCCTCTCACAAAAGCACGCCAGCGTTCTCTATTACGCTTCGTTGACGCATTATTACCAACGGAGAAATGACCGAAGACTAAGTCTGCCCACTTGCAGCCAGTGCTAAGGGCAGTCAAAAGATCGTGATCAGTGCATGACCCCGTGTCCATCACGCACATGCCATACAGCACCATGTTTCGCACCTTCGTCTGAAGGAGCGTCAGATGAAAATCTTTAGAGTGAAAGCGGACTCTTTCACAGAGAATGCCTAAGTGGGCTTCGTGTGCACGTGTGTCGTGCAGCTCCCGGTACTTCGAACGGATTCACGTTGTGAGGAGCCCTCACGTGACTATTTCTGCAATAGCCGCAGAACGACCATCCGGGCCGTCGTGTGCCCATTCGGCAAGTCTGCCGCTCAATTCAAAGAATACTTGGGAAATGAGCGCCGCGTCATCACAACGGCCAGCTCCTCGTATCGTATAAGGCATGCACTGCACGACCACGTGTGCTCGGGTTAGACATATAGACGGATGCTATCATCATTCGACACGGGGCTGCGAATGAACGATCTACGTCGCCTGGTGCCTTTCTCGTGAAGCAGCCGACTACGAGGGACGCACCCTCCGGGCTGCTGTGAGTAGTGTTGTAACGAGAGGGGAAGGGGGGGGAAGCCTTTTTGTTGTTCTTCCTAGGTTTTTGTTTTCCGGCTTTGAATTTGCTTGCGAAAATAGTTGGAGCACCCCACCCCCCCCCTTCATTGTGTCCGCTGCCGCAGAAAATACCAGAGCCTTTACGTCCCCAGAGTGTTCTGAGAGGTTTTAATGTCCGGTGTCTTCGGTGGGCCCTTCCGACGTCGTTCGGAGGGGATCCCGTGAAGAGAAGTTAGCTGTGGCAAAAGCGCCCCGTCTCACGACGACTCTTCGCTCTCTTCGTCGCTGGATTCGGCCATGTCGTTTCCTTCGGCGCCGCCCTGTTCGAGCCTCCTCTGCTCGTACTTGCGCCCGCGCCTGCCCTTGCCGCGGCGGCCTCTCCTCCTCTTCTTCTTCCCCATGACGACGGCGCCGGTCGTGTAGTCGATGCCGATGACTCGCCCGCCAGCCGCCTGCACAGGGGCAACGGGCCACGGCGAGCAGTCCTTCGGCTGCGGCCAGGTCGGCACTTGGTAGAGGGAGTCCCACACCGGCTGGACGCCGAACTGCAGCGGCGCGGGGTCCACGTGCTGCATGGAAGACGTGGCATGCGGCGGCTGGAGCACAGCGCCGTGGAGGCCTGGGGGGAGAGGCCCCATCTGCCTGATGGGGCGGTGGCGGACGCGGCCGAGCCCCGGGGCTTGCCCGTACGGGCTTTGCACACCGCACGCTGCGGTCGGGAAGGTTGCGGGGCAGCAGTACATGCAAGTGCACATGCCTGGGACGCAAGGCGCGTCTTGGCACGCGGGTGCACTGTTAGACGGCCAAGGGGTAGGCGGGTACGTCGAACTGACCGAGGTGATGGCAGCGGGGGCGGGAAGGATCGGCTGCTCCGCGGCCTGGTATGGTTCGAAGGTGGACGTGTACGGGTCGTGGCGGGCCGTCGACGGGACAGCGGCGCTCGGCTGCTCGGCGTCGGATTCGATGGGCGCCGGGAACTCTTCGCAGGCGGCGCCGCTGTCGTCGTTGTCCTGCTCGGAGTCCGACGTGAGCGGGATCGACCCGCAGTAGCTCTGGTTGTCGTCGTTGAAGTACTCGTACTTCTCGGCAGGCCCCGCGGCGGCCGTCTCCATCGGCCTGCCTCTGGCAGCTCCCAGCACCGCCGGCGACGAGCAGGCCCGCAGCTTCATCGCCCCGAAGGTCTCCAGCAGCCTCCCCCTCCCGCTGCAGTCGCCTCTGCCCCTGCCGCGCCTCACTGCTGCCACGGGCATCGCTGCTATTTCTTTGTTTAGTTTTTTTGTAGTGTTTTCTTTTTTTTGTTTTGACTTTCCGATTTCTCGCTCGCCGTTTGCCTGTGTGTTGAAGTATGTGTTGAAAATGCACGATGCCATCTCAAGAAGCTGAATAATTGGGGCGCTTTGTCACGATAAGGAAAGTGTTCTCCAGGAGGAGACGGGACTTCGTGAGCGAGTGGAGGAAGGAGTCGTAGTATTCTTGCACCTCTTTTCCAGTAAAGGTTAGGTACCGCCGCCAATACCCGCGCTACTAGAGCCGACAAGGCATGGACCTATTTCGGGGGCGACGTCCGCCTTACATACATGGTCCATGCAGGTCTGCACGGCAGGACAGCGATGTGGGTCCGATTCGTCAGGTGTCCTAAGGCAAGCTCAGCGGGAACAGAAATTTCGCGTAGAACATAAGGGGAAATGCTTGCTCGATACACGATCTTCAGTACGATTCTTGGAGTGACATGACCTCATGATCCTTTGGTCTTGCTTCATGTTCGAGGCATGAAGTCGGAGGGCAGAAGAATTGCCACAATAACTGCTGTTTATGGAAAGCCCCTCTGCAGCACCGCTGTGTCGTCCCTTCGTCCGCCTGTCGTTCATTAGAACACGCCGCATGTCTCCAAAAAAGACAGGCGCTTCGTTTTGTTTGTGCGTGCCGGTTGATCGTTTTCCCAGTTGTATTTGCCCTGTGTCATTTTCAGGTAAGGAATTCTGACCAACCACCAAAAAACGCTGCCTACGTTTGTTTAGCTTGCACACAATACATTGAAGGGCAACCCGCAAGATTGTTGGTACTAAAAAGAGGCTGGGAAGAGCGGTGGCAACTTGTGACTCTTTCTTGTAGTTGAAGAACATCTTTAGCCCGCAGAAAAGCAGATGGGTAGGTTAGAGACTGCCTAAACCTTTTCTAGCGGGGAAGGGGTGAGACTTAGCTTAGTGACGAGAGGAAGAAATCTGCCGGTTCGTTCGGCCTGTTTGCCACAAAGAGGGAGCAGGAGTGCTCCCTATTTGGGGTGGCGTGGCAGCAGACGTGTTCCCTGGTGCATGGAAATGCTTGGGCGCGCGTCTGCGTATGACATACGAGGATAGCTTGGTGTAAGTGTGTGTACTCCGGACCATAAGACCTTCATCGCTTGGCTCGCTTTTTGCAAGTCGCTGGCAGTAGCGCTGCGTAGGGACAAACGGGGGTAGCTTGGTGTAAGTGTGTTTAAGTTCAGGGCTTTGAGTGGGTAACGTCTGAATCGAAGCAATGCCCACTTGTCACTTTCACCAGTCGGCTTTGAGTTTCCGACACGCTGCTTCTTGGTCCTGTGACTCCTCTCCGAAGGGTGGGTGGGGCGGGTTCCTTCGGGGGACGGATGGAGCGTGGGAGGCTTTCAGCTTCTCCATCCGGCACTCGGCTCAAGACTTCTGTTTTCATCTTGCGGTGTTAGCTGCACGGGGTTTTCGGCCCCGTGCAACAGCTGAGTGTCTTTACACAGGCGGCACATCTCACCTGAGAATGTGGCAAGCTCTCTCTGTGCAATGAGCTTGGCCTGCCTAGCTGTTCCAAACTCCAGGTGCATGCCCCCGTCGTGGTCGGCGGTCGCTGTCTGGGTCACAGTTTCGAGTCTTACAGTCTCACTGCGGGAAAGCTGCTGCGCAGTCGTCAAGCCACCCAAGAACCATGTGGTTGAGGGGTGTGTCGTTGGACGGGAAGAAAAAGCAGGTGGAAAGTGACCTTGTCCAGACAAGCTTATTTCCGTAAGTCCCCTGGACGGGTTTTTTCATCTTGCCCCTACGCAATGTAGATAGGTTTACCCTGGATGGTTTGATTCCTCTTCGTTCTTTCTTGCAGTCATTGCACCAAGAAGTATCCCGCAGACTTTACGTCAGCGAACACAAAAGGCGCAGACAGACCAGGAAGCAGAATTCCTGTTCCGAGACTCACTCGCACGGGGAAGCGGCGCGAATCACTTGTCGCCAAGAATTCTGCCTCGACGGCGATGACAACTGCTGGCTGCCAACGGTTCCACTCGGCATTCCTGCCGGTCGATGTGGAAAATTCATCGATCGTGAACATAACAAATCCCGCGAACCCGCGTTGCCAATAAGCCGGTCCATCCCGTGCTGATAGACCGAACAGTGCAGCTCCAGGCAGTGCTACGCAGCTATATAGGATAGGAATGGACCTGACAGACCGTGGTGGTTTGGGTTAAATGGCAAAGAATCTGTGGCGATAATCTGCATGGCGGCGCGGTTATCTCTTCGCACGTGACGTATCATGCTTCCGCCTCTTCCGCTCGCCTTGATCATGGCGCGCGTTTGGTGCCTCGCTCCTCCTTCGATTGCCCGTCCAGGTTCATCGGTTGCACGTCGACAGTTGCTTCCTTACGGCGCTTGAGTGATGGCCGTATTGTCTTCTATGCAGCTGCCAAGGTTTATCGTCGCTTCTTTGTCTTCGCTCTCGAGACCGGGTTCTGCACTTCGTCCTCAGCTGTTTCGAAAGGACCAGCACCACGTTGGCGCGCTTCAGTTGCTGCCGTGGTGGACCCTGATTTACTGTGATAAACAGCGGCAGGCACCGCAGTTCCAGGAAGTAGGGGATGGCCGGCTTAATCAAACCTCGGCTACTGGTCGTCCGATGTGCCCTGAGTAACTCACGCATTCCTCTAGACTGGGTTCTGGCTTAGAGGCGTTCAGCCATACTCCATCCAGCGGTAGCATCACGGCACTGTCTGATCGAGCAACCGCAGATACCAGGGGAGTTCCTTCGCTGTGGACACAAGAATGACGTCACTCTGTCTTCCCGACAGGGTTTGCGGCGTGCGCAGGACTTGTGTGAAAGATCGCACGAAGCTGGCATGTCGTCAACCCGCGATATCGGGCCACGTGCAAGCCTGCAGCTGGAAGTTCATGATCGTGAAGACGAAGGTCCCCGTATTGCCGCCTCCCCACCAGACCTCGACGGAAATGACTGCCGTGGCTGCTGGCCACCTGCGCTGGACTGCGAAGAACCCGACTCGGTCGCCTCGCTCTTCGCCGATAATGTTCAGACCCGAAAAGCTGTGTTGTTTTCTGATCGTACAACACAGAGCGCAGATCATCGGAAGATGAAACCTAGCGCCTGACACTTTCACAAGGTTAATTCCCCGTAAACCCCGTTGCCGTCTTCCGTCGTCACCCTAGCTAGCCCATCATCCCTTGCCCCCTTTTTGTAAGCCTGTGCAGTGTGGGGGCTGGCCCCACAGCACCGGTGCTGGCACCGGAGAGCACCGGCCGGTGCTCTCCGGTGCTGGGTCTGGTATTTGACTTTAACCACCCCGTAGCAGACCTTTTTCAACGAGTTTTTGCTCGCGAGCAGCTCCGATGAAGAGAGCCGTGAGAAATGGATCCGGCGACCAAAAAGTATGTGCGCGTTTGTTGGGTTCGTACGAGGTAAAGGGCACCGGGTTACGGCGGATATGGAACCCACCAGTTTTGCAATGCTAAATCCCCTGTTTTGTGACATTCTTTCGCTGGCCCGTGTAGCAGACCTTTCTCGTCGACTTTATGCTCACGTTCAGCTCCGATGAGGAGATTTGTGCAAATTGGACCCAGGGAGCCCATAGTATTTGCGTGGTCCGTTGAGGCTTTCCGACGTTCAGGGCACCAGGCATGAAAACTACACCGCGGAATGCAAAACTTTGCATCACAGAATCACGCCAAAACGGTCAAAACTACCAGTGCAATAGTGTTGTTTCGTCGGGGTCAAATGTCAAAAAACGCACCCTGCGGGAATTGATAATTTCACGTGCACAGGCATTTGAACCAAGAAATCTGAAAAGGAAACTTCGACTTCCACGATTTCCGCTTTCACGCGGATCCACAAACCACGTACCAACTCTTTGGCCCCCGGGTCTATTATCCACAGATCTCTTCATCGGAGTTGATCTCGAGCAAAAAGTCGTCGAAAAAGGTCTGGTACTGTGGACCGGCTTCCAGGAGCCAGGATCAGGCCCACAGTCGTAATGGGGAAGCACCCACTGCGACCCAGACTCAATGGGGGAGCGTGGGGGGGGTGCAACTCAAAAAAATTCTGCTCAAAAAACCGAGAACGAGGCCCAAACTATGGTTTCAACACTTTCTTTTCGTTTTTTTGAGCTTTTTGAGGTGTGAAAACCGAAATTATTTTTCCAGCACCGGAGAGCACCGCCAGCACCGCGGTGCCCGGTGCTGGTGCTCAGCACCGGGCACCGGCCAGCACCGGTGTCAGCCCCCACACTGGCCTGTGTCCTGCGGCATAATGATGACACCAGAATCACATGCCTGGCCTTTTTACAATCAATGTTTCCATCACGAGACGGTTGAGACGAAGCAGACAAAGCCAGTGAGGGGTAGATTGACGCCAGGAGGAGGATGTATTAAAAGTAGGTCGCCCGGGAATTAAAGGTTTTTGGCGCACATGCTGTCAAAGTGGTTACTTTCCTGAAGATTTCTCCTTCTTAAAACAGCATCTGCGTGTAAAGGACCGGCAGTTGGGGTCGGCTGGGGAGGAAAGAACATAAGAAGTGAGTGAGTATTGCTCGTGTAACCAATTTGAGTGTCCCTGTGGGGGCGCACTTGAAGATGGGAAAGCGGTGCATGCGTGTCCGCACGGCGTTCCTCTGAGACATTCACTACTGAACCACGAAACTGGTAAAGCTCCACATACAATTCGCAGCCTGCAGCGTATATTACTTCGTAGTCGGAAGCCCCCGCGTAGCTAGATAATGAGATCTGTGTGTGTGTGTGTGTATGTGGGTGTGTGTACAGTCATGGCTTCAAGTGGGTAACGTCGTCGTTTACGACATACGCTGCTTTTGGGTCCTTAGACTTTAACCCTATGGTTAAAACGAGTTGGCAGTTTGAGTTGAATCGGGCTAGACTTTAACACACAAATTTGGTATGGTTAAAATGAGTTGGCAGCTTTGAGTTGAATTGCATACGACCACGCCGCAATCGTCGCTCTTCGGGACGTCGACCATCAGCGTTCCGACTTCGAGCTTCACGTGGGTGTGGCTGCCGAGGTTGTAGCGGGGCGACGTGAGCTTCGACCCGAAGTGCTGCCAGCGGAGCCCAGACGACTTGAAGTTGCGGTAGTTTTCGTACCCCCACCGCGCCCTGACCTCCCGCTCGTCGTCGAATTCGGACAAGTCCTCGAAGGCCACGACCGCGCAGCCGAGCCGGATCCGGGTGTCGCACCCCGGCCCCGTGAACCCGAGCGCACACGCCTCGCACCCGGACCCGAAAAAGTTCCCGAAGCACTCGCAGCCCCGCGGCCCGCACCGCCCGCGGCCGTTGCAGGGTACCGGCAGCACGGACGCCGTCTGGATCTTCGCCGTCGACCGAGTCCCGTCGTGCACCGGAGACACCCAAATTTCGCCCGGGCAGTGCGAGCTCCCAGACGCATCGGCCGGCCTGTCGGGGTGGTACCCCACGATGCCGACGGCGTCGATCATGCTGCGCCCACCGCTAGTCGGCGCGAGGGTGATCCGGACGTTTTTGCTGCGGAAATCGACCCGCCCGACGTCGACGGCCCACTCGCGGTAGCGCTTGGGTTCGACGAAGTTCGGGTGGGGCCGCTGCCAGACGACCGTGTAGTTGTTCCCGTTCGGGTTGATGGTAGAACCCGCAGGCAGGTGCTCGCAGCGGATGTTCGACGGAGTTGGCTTCGTCTCGCTCTTCGCGGGCGTCGCCTCGCCCACGCCGATGACCGGGCCGACGTCGTTCAAGGTGAACGGCCTTGGCAACCCGGCAGCGCCGTATGTCGCCGTTTCACCGATGGACAGCGCCTCCTTCGGCAACACCGCGTCGCCGTTCACCAACGGCAGGACCCAGACACACTTGCCGGCCCTGTCGCCAGAGGACCCCGCCTCCGCGCCGGCGTCGTTGTTAACGCAGCGGCTTTCGGTCTCCTGCAGCCCGCAGAGCGCGGTCCAGTTCAAGTTGTCGCCCGCCACCGACGGATCCGGTGCCCACGCCGAGTTGAGCACGCACTCCTGTGTGTGTTAGGTGCGCCCCCTTGTTATACCATGCAGGGTCAAAACCTTGTGTCTTTTTTAAACGCTGCTGCGGGGCCGATGGCCCCCTAAAAAAAAAATTGGAAAAGAAAAATTCGCTCAACTTCATCAAAAATTACCGCAGTTTTTGTTCCAAAATTTTGAAATTTAAAAAACCCAAGTTTTTTCCGGAAAGAAATTGGTGGCCGCACAAGGTTTTGATCCTGTATGTTACATAAGCGCCAGCTTGAAAGGAAATGCTCGACGATGCTGCCCGACAAAGAACAGAAGGAATCCCAAGTGCTGTAACTACCGAACCACGTGTTGAACGGACGTGAGGTCATGCGGGCCTACCCCGACACGACAAATCACACAAACACAACAGGTCAAAGTCCTGAGTGAGAAAGCAACACACGGTGGTGTAAGCGAAGTATTTTCACATCTGACGTAGGAGTAGTTCCGTCAATTCCTTTAAGTTTCAGCCTTGCGAATGTACTCCCCCCCTGAACCCATAATCTTCGATTTCTCGTTCGGGGAGTGCCGTGGGAGCCAAAATGACTTCCTCGATCCTGAGACGGCATCGTTTACAGCAGTGGACTACGACGGTATCTGATCATCCTGGATTCCCACGCTCTCGTTCTTGATTAATGAAGACATTCTTGTCGAATGCTTTCGCAGAAGTTCGTCTTCCTACGATCTAAGAATTTCACCTCTGACGTAGGAGTAGTTCCGTCAATTCCTTTAAGTTTCAGCCTTGCGAATGTACTCCCCCCTGAACCCAAAATCTTCGATTTCTCGTTCGGGGAGTGCCGTGGGAGCCAAAATGACTTCCCTCGATCCTGAGACGGCATCGTTTACAGCAGTGGACTACGACGGTATCTGATCATCCTGGATTCCCACGCTCTCGTTCTTGATTAATGAAGACATTCTTGTCGAATGCTTTCGCAGAAGTTCGTCTTCCTACGATCTAAGAATTTCACCTCTGACGTAGGAGTAGTTCCGTCAATTCCTTTAAGTTTCAGCCTTGCGAATGTACTCCCCCCTGAACCCAAAATCTTCGATTTCTCGTTCGGGGAGTGCCGTGGGAGCCAAAATGACTTCCCTCGATCCTGAGACGGCATCGTTTACAGCAGTGGACTACGACGGTATCTGATCATCCTGGATTCCCACGCTCTCGTTCTTGATTAATGAAGACATTCTTGTCGAATGCTTTCGCAGAAGTTCGTCTTCCTACGATCTAAGAATTTCACTTCTGACGTAGGAGTACGTACGACCCCGGCAGTCCCTATTGATCCCGCGCAACGAGGCCTTAGACGAAACTCAAAAGAGAACCGCTGAGAACTTCGTTTGACTATTACCCAATTTAGGATATATGGGCACAAAATTTGTTTGAATTGGGGTATAAGGGCACAAATTGGTTTGGGGTGGGATATAAGGGAAATCTACCTACTTAGAAAGACCGTGACCGTGAGTGTGACAAGACCATTTTGTCTGATCCGGCGTGCATTGTGCGTCAAAGGAACCGTACCCGCCGTGCACGCCGAACAGAGCAAATTTGTGCCAGGCCCGGTGGTTTCCGCTGGCAAAATCGGTAGAAGTTTCGCACCCTCCTTTGCCCCGCAATTGCTTGACAAGTGACTTCGTCTGGTTGTTTCGCCACCAGCGCACAAGTGACGGCGAGCGAGTGGAGATACAAAGTGTTTCGCTTCTTTGATTTTTGACCCGCAAACCCAACTTCCTCTTCATGCTGAGCAACGATCCCGTAGCAAATTCCAGGTCGAATCTGTCGAATTCCAGCACTGGGGTGGCCGGCTACATTGGATGAGCACACTTTTCCACAAAACTTCCCAGAAATTCCCAGAATTTCGTTCTCTTTCACGCTTTTTCACGTTTTTTCGTCGTCTTGTTGCGTTAGTGGGGAGTCATTTGCAAGCAAATGAGTACCACACTATGCCAGCTTTTCGCTACGTGACTCCAGAAGGGTCACTTTTTCCGCGCTTTCGGCGCGGCGCAACTCTAGTCGGCTGCAACTGTTGTTGGCAGTTGCTCACGATCTCATAATCCGAAAAGGAATCGGAGTCTTCGCTTTCTCGCTTGCGCCGATAGGCACGCCGCGATGCGGAGGACGCGAGTAGCCGGGAAGAGCCGGCGGGAGGGCGCGATCGTTGTGTGACCCGTGGAGGGTCGGAACCAGAATCAGTAAAAGGGCCCGAGTCAGGGCCTGCCATCGAAGAGGGCCGGGCGGGGCCGGGTGGGCGCGGTGTGTTCGGGCCGGCGAGGCCAGTGCCGTCGTCGCCGAGATCGGCGCGTCGTCGTCGTCGTGCGCGCAGCGCGGCTGCGGGAGAGGCCGTGGGGGTGCAAGGCGCGGGTCGCTTCCTGCCTGCTGGCGGGGGGGCGCGCTTCGGGGGCGACTTCGTCGTCCGCCTCCTCCGGCCACGGCTGGTAGGTGTTCCAGGTGGGGACGGCGCGCGCCGCTTCCGGCCTGTGAGGCCGTCGCTCTCGCCTAGGCTGCGACCGCCACCGCCGCCGCCGCCGCGATCCCCGCCGCGTCCGCTGCCGCGACCGCCGCCGCGTGCGCGGCCGCGACCAGTGCCGCGGCCGCCGCCACCGTCTCCGTCACTGTCGTCTCCGCCGCCTCGGCCGCCGCGGCCGCGGCCACGGCCGCAGCAGCGGCCGCCACGACCACCGCCACCCCCGTCGCCACTGCTGCTGTCGCGGCCAGCACCACCCCTGTGATGCCCCCGTCCGCAGCACGCGTCAGCGTTCGGGCAGGTCCCGCATCGCGTCAGCCGATGCGCCCGGCAGCACTGAATGCGCAGGCCGTCGTCCGGTTGGTGGTGCACCTGGCAGCACTGGTCCACTACAAGGCTGTAGTTTCTCCGCATGCCCGAGCACATTGCGCACTTCTGCTTCGCGCACGCGTGACAGACGGACTGTGAGCGGAGCAGGGGGTCTGCCTGCGACTCCGGGACGAGCACCGGGAGGCGTGGTCGTTGCGGCATTGGTGTGGGCTCGGCCCAGCGCGCCGAACGCTGCGCTCGCCTCGTCGCGTCATAGAGCGGGAACACGTCCCCGCCCCAGTTCTTCCCGTCCCCGAGCGCCGCACGCGGGAAGTTCATCTCCAAGACTTCGAACGTCTCCTCCCCCCCAGCGAAATGTGGCCGCGGTGTCAGACCACCCCACAGCATCGGCGCCCCCAGCGTCCTCATCGAGCCCACCCGGTCTTTCTGTTCGGCCGGAAGCGGCGACGGCAGCTGCAGTTCCCGACACAGTGTTTCACAGTGTCTCACGTGGTTCCACTTTCATACACATACGTTCCCAAGAGCGACTGGTGATATCATGTGAAAGACATGACCACTAACGCAACAAGACGACGAAAGACATGGGAATTTTTGTGAAATTTGGTGTGTCTCCAATGTAGCCGGCCACCCCAAGCACCCAGCACTAAATGAAGTTCTGTCGCGCAGCAGGTGGCTTCGAAAGAGTTCTCTGACCGACAGCCACCGCTCCCACAAAGCGTTTTCCATGAGTTACCAGGAAGTCCCCCAGTTTCCTGTTCAGCACTGGGAACTGTGTGTACATGAACCACATGGATGGGGGGGCACTTTCTCACAGGCTAGGTTACTGTGTGACGTCGTCGTCGCCTGCCATTGCGTCGTCAACATCGAGTCTTGTTGAGTTAACGGGGCTAGGTGATCCGAGTTCAAGAGCGAGCAGGCATGTTCATTTTCGTGTGTGAAGGCACGGGCTGCTCCGCCATCGCACGGCGGGTAGAGCCTTCAATAAAGATTCCTGCGCACACAATGCGTCGGATCAACGAAATGGACTGGTCATGGTCACGGTCATGGTCTTTCCCATGACCGAAGTTTCAGTCGTATCCGTATGAGAAAGGTGATCGGTCATTGACGGCACACCACCCATCCATTTCCTCCCCGGTAAATGTGCAAGACACACCTTCGCCAGAGCTTCGTCGACGGCTAGCATTTGCAGGATATGATGTCCATTCTCGGGCTTGCCCCGAACAGCAGTCGAAGCCCGTTGGATGCGCGATAGCCCCGAGTAGTCGTGATCCTGTGTGAACGCGTGCTCGAATCTTGGTTTTGATGTTTAGGCAGAACCCTGTTTGATGCAGCATCATTCAAGCCGAGTTTCACCAGGTTTTCTGCAGGAATCGTTTGTATCTTTCGGGGAGTTTAACTTACTCCGCATGTATCAGCCACGGCTAAGTGCGCAAGAGAGAGAGAGAGAGAGAGAGAAATGAAGTGCAGAACTCCATAAATAAGGAATGTGTGACAGGTAGATGAACCTGTCGTCATAATATTCATAATACTTGACAGAATATGACGAGTAGATGTATTTGTCGGCATAATATTTGAGAGAGAGAGAGACGAGTTAGAGTGCAGGGACCATCTCTCCGGGGAGTTTCCGGTCTCCTCACTTCTCTTCGCACTGCTGCTATTTGACACAATACTTGGTGTGATCCGGTGGCCTTACTTGGTGTACAAGGGGTGACTCGGGGAGTACTTGGGAAGTTCACGGGAAGTACTAAATGCAAGAAAATCGCGAGGAAACGCCATTTTACCCTGTCTCTTGTCCTGTGGGCAGGGCACCGAAAACAAAGGCCGACGCCGGCAAGGCCGGCAAGTGCAGTACTCATGTCCAAACCTCTTCGCCGACGAAAGCGAACACATCCGGCGCTCGCATTATTCACACACACACACACACACACACACGGGGTAGCAGTCGTCAGCATTACAGAATGCGTGGCGACAAGTGATTCGCGCCACTTCCCCGGTGGACTTGGGAAGTACTTGGGAAGTACTTGGGAAGTACTTGGGAAATACTTGGGAAGTACTTGGGAAGTACTTGGGAAGTACTTGGGAATTTCATGGAAAGTTAAGTTTTCTACTGTATTTCCTGGAAAGCAGGTGCCTGTTCAAAAAGAAAAAGAAAGAGAAACCCCCAACGTTTTCACCATCGCTGCGCAGGAAAGTCGCAGAAGTATGCGTCCGTATCAGCACAGCTTCGTTGTTCAGAACAAATAGAGATAGACCACATCGTAACGACGTCTCCGGGGGACCTTCGGTCCCGACGACGATGACACACTTGTCACGATCTAGCGTTAACTCTGCATGCAGCCAACATGGTGTGACACGCCTTGGCATGCCAATGACTTGCGACTTTCGGCGAAACCAGTGCTCTTGCAAGCACGCAAGAACTGCTGCCAAGCAAGCTACGCTGTTGGGTGAATAGGACAACGACAAGCGGTGTACCGATCAATACTAGTCATTTTATGACAAGCAGGTAGGGTAAAGGGTGGCATACCGGTGCGTACCATCTCTCGCTGGACGTCGAGTGCGCGCGCCGCGTGCTCTGCGCACTCTGCGCGTCGTACCCTCTGCGCAGGCTCGCTGCCGAAGAAGCCGAGGAGCCGCACGCCGCGGACCCCCCCGTCCACACCCCGTCCCTGCACACCGGCGCCGTGCCGGTGGCCGCCGCGCCGCCCGCGCACTCCAGCACAGGGCTCGACCCCTCTTGTCTCTCGCCGAACGGCGCCTCAGCAGTGTACCCAGTCACCGACGCACCGGCCGGCGGGAGGAAGTCCACGCAGTTCACCGCAACACACCCCGTGGTCCCAACCAGGGTCCCCGCCGCGGCGTCGCAGCGCGCCACGTCGGCGTTTTGCGTGTAACCGGCAGCGCAGTAGAGGGAGACGGTGGCCGTGCCGTTTATGTTGCTGTAGGCAGCGGTGAGCGCGTTGGGGTAGGTCGGCAGCTCCGGGCAGTTGTCCGTGAAGTGGGTCGGCGCCGGCGTCGAGACGGGCGCCGCGACGTACCGGCAAGGGGCGAAGGCGGTGCACGTGGCTTCGGGGAGGGTGAACGCGCACGCAGCCGGCTTGATGGAGGCGCAGCCCGTGACGTTCAGCGCGACGATCCAGTCGCACTGCACGGTGCCGCCGCAGACCTGGCTCTCCCGCAGGGTGCTGCAGTACTGCTCGCGGGTGTACCCGTTCGGAAACTCGCCGTCAGCGCACACGAGCGAGTCAGCGTCCCACAGGCACGGCGCCGTGCAAAGGCTCGCTTTCCCGCTCGCCGACGAGCACGAAACGGTGTTCGCCACGCACTTGTCCGTGGTGTACGCCTCCCACCGACACCGCTGCGGCGTCCCCGCGCCGCAAAGCACCTCCGGGTTGCTGGTCGCTTTCGGGTACACCGTGATGTCGTTGAAAACGTCGCACGACGCCGCGTACTTCGCGTCGTCGTACCCGGCGGCGGCGTAGCAGCCGGGGCGCAGCCCATCCTTACAGGCGGCCGCGAGCGCATCCCAGTAGCAGAGGCTGGCCTTTTCCCTGATCTCACACGACGTCTGCCCAATGCTGGCGCAGGCCCCGGCGCCCGTCCGGCATGTCCCGGCTAGCCAGAAGCATGACACATCGCTCACGCAGGTTTCAAGCCCGAGCGACGTCAGCGACGAACACGCAGACTCCGGGCTGGACCCGCTGCTGGGCACAGGGATTGCGGTCGTTCCGCGGGGAAGCTCCTCGCCGGTGACGGCGTCGGTGGCCACGACGCCGCCGCCGTCCTGCGCGAGCGCCGCCGACCCGCTGAGGGCGGGCTGGAGCTCGATCTTCACGATCGACCCGGGGTGGTAGCTCTCGTGGATCACGACGCTTTCCACTACAACCGCGGTGTCGAACTCCAGCTCGATCCACTCAAGCGGCGGCTCCTGCGGGATGGTCTCCGGATCGTAGTTGTAACCGTCCGTCAGCAGCACGGCCGTGCTCGGGATCACGTCGACCGCGTCGGAATCCGGGTCGCCGTTGCAGTACCCCGGCAGAGGCGTCGAGTACCACTTGCAGCCGCTGACCGACGCACACGCACCCTGCGTCGAAGTGGGTTGAAGTATGGTTTGGATGGAAAGTATGGAAAGTCAATACACTGGTGTCCCCTGAGGGGGGTTCATCTCATGATAAAGGAATTGCCGTACATTTCTGAGAATACTTGACGTAGCTGCTTTGACTCCGAATGAAAGGGAGGAAATATAGAGGGTAGATGGGGCAAATCCAACAATACAAACACTATCCGATGTGTTCTTTGCTTGCCTTGCACCACCGTGTGTTGTTTTCTCACTCAGGACTTTGACCTGTTGTGGTACCCACTGGACTGAGCCTCGATCTTCACGATCGATCCGGGGTGGTAGCTCTCGTGGATCACGACGCTTTCCACTACAACCGCGGCGTCGAACTCCAGTTCGATCCACTCAAGCGGCGGCTCCTGCGGGATGGTCTCCGGATCGTAGTTGTACCCGTAACTCCCGTCTACTAGGTAAATGAAAGCTTGAGGTTGGGGGTCGGAGACAACGGAGCTCCTGTCTACTAGGTAAATGAAAGCTTGAGGTTGAGGCGGTCGGAGACAATGGAGCTCCCGTCCACTAGGTAAATGAAAGCTTGAGGTTGGAGGTCGGAGACAACGGAGCTCCTGTCTACTAGGTAAATGAAAGCTTGAGGTTGAAGCGGTCGGAGACAATGGAGCTCCCGTCCACTAGGTAGATGAAAGCTTGAGGTTGGGGGTCGGAGACTGTCTACTAGGTAAATGAAAGCTTGAGGTTGAGGCGGTCGGAGACAATGGAGCTCCCGTCCACTAGGTAAATGAAAGCTTGAGGTTGGGGGTCGGAGACAACGGAGCTCCTGTCTACTAGGTAAATGAAAGCTTGAGGTTGAGGCGGTCGGAGACAATGGAGCTCCCGTCCACTAGGTAAATGAAAGCTTGAGGTTGGGGGTCGGAGACAACGGAGCTCCTGTCTACTAGGTAAATGAAAGCTTGAGGTTGAGGCGGTCGGAGACAACGGAGCTCCCGTCCACTAGGTAAATGAAAGCTTGAGGTTGGAGGTCGGAGACAACGGAGCTCCTGTCTACTAGGTAAATGAAAGCTTGAGGTTGAAGCGGTCGGAGACAATGGAGCTCCCGTCCACTAGGTAGATGAAAGCTTGAGGTTGGGGGTCGGAGACTGTCTACTAGGTAAATGAAAGCTTGAGGTTGAGGCGGTCGGAGACAATGGAGCTCCCGTCCACTAGGTAAATGAAAGCTTGAGGTTGAGGCGGTCGGAGACAATGGAGCTCCCGTCCACTAGGTAAATGAAAGCTTGAGGTTGGGGGTCGGAGACAACGGAGCTCCCGTCTACTAGGTAAATGAAAGCTTGAGGTTGAGGCGGTCGGAGACAACGGAGCTCCCGTCCACTAGGTAAATGAAAGCTTGAGGTTGAGGGGGTCGGAGCCAACGGAGCTCCCGTCTACTAGGTAAATGAAAGCTTGAGGTTGAGGGGGGTCGGGGAGCCCACACATACCTGGGTAGTAAGCGGGCGGCAGTTGACCCAAGGGTAGTGCTTCTTCTCGGGGTGCTCGTCGGGGGCGGCGCCGCCGGGGGCCGCAACGTACTGGCCGGGCGCCCACGCGTCGTCGGACAGCCGGTGGCGGCGGGCGGCGCGCGGGTCGCTCGGGCCGTAGAGGATGCTCGAGCACCCGAAGCGCGAGTGCGACGACACGCCGAGCACGCGGCCGGCCCACTGCCGGGGCCGCCTGTCCACCACCATCTGCCGCTTGCGGTACGTCGCGGGCAGCGGCACCTGCGCCACGCCCGTCGCAGTCCGCTTCGCCACCGAAACCTCGGCGATCGACTCCGGCAGCGACGCCGACTGCGACAGGCGGGCGGCGTCATTAGCGGTGCACCCCGCGTAGTTCGCGGTGGTCTCCACGACCCTGTAGTGCACGTTCTCGTCTTCGCAGTTTGGTCCTGACGCGCCGGCGGCGCATGTGTCACCCTCCCCCCCCCAGTGCTCGTCTGCCACGCAACGGCCTTCCCCGTTGCACGTAGCGTGCGCCCCGCAGTCGTCGGATGGGTCCTGTCCTTCGGGGATCGGAACGCACTCCAGCCCCGCTGAAGCGTTGACGCGGCCGTCCGCGTCTGCCACGTACTCGCACCACTCGCACCGGCCGCACTTTTTTCCCGCCGAAAAATGCGGCGTCACCCACCCGCAGACCCCCATGCGCTCGCACGTCTGGCACGGCAGCCCGCACGCCACATTGCAGCACAACCCGCCGGCGCAAAACGAACTCGCACACTCCTTCCCGACGCTGCACGCGGCGCCAAGCCCACGCTTTGCCTGACACATTGCTTTGTACCCCGCACCGCCAGACCCCCCGCCG
Source organism: Diplonema papillatum (assembly GCA_030068145.1). NCBI lineage: Eukaryota > Euglenozoa > Diplonemea > Diplonemida > Diplonemidae > Diplonema > Diplonema papillatum. The sequence goes on from JAPJBO010000874.1 coordinate 20,329, forward strand.
TCCGGCGTCGGGTCTTCGTCCATACCCTGCATACCGAGAGTGTCATCGCCCCCGGGACCCCTTGCGACCACTCGGTTGCCCGTGGACGCGGGATACACGGGTGTACGGGGGGGCGCCGTGCAGAGGTGCCCTGCCGCGCAGTCCGCGTCGTTCCGGCAGTACGACCTGCACGCCGGGAGTGACAGGTATGTCCCGGTGTTCGGGTCGACCACGCCGGCGGCGGCGGTCGCCCGCATCTGCCGGATCTGGTCGGCGGTGATGCCGCGGGCGACCCCCGCGTACGGGTGGCATTCCGCGACGCTCTTCTCGATCGCAGTGCCCGGCGACGGCGGCGGGCGCGGCTCCGGTGGGTACAGCGGCGCGTGCAGGTAGCGCACTGTGTTCGGGTCGGCCTCGTACCCGCCGGCCGCCCCCATGGGGACCACCAGCAGCGGGGTCGCCCTGGCCGTCGGATCCCTCGCAAACAGCCTCGGCAGCCGCGCGAACGGCGAGGCTTCCTGCTGCAGCGCGACGTCGTCTTCCGTCTGCGCGCGGCGGCGCGCTGCAGCCGTCGGCTGGCAGCTGCCTTTGGAGATGTCGGCCGCCGCTGGGTCGTTCCGCAGCGCCGCCGCGCTGATTCGCCGGCTCGCCGGTGTCCTAACCCCGGTCGTAGCGTCGCACGTGTCCTCTGACGCCGTCTTTCGGTCGGAATACTCAGCGGCGAGGCTTTCCGCCGTCGGGAACACGCACTCGTAGAACGGCTGGCACGCGTGGTCGTCGGAGCATGACGTTGGGCAAGAACTGCCCGCCGCCGGCGCAGCGCCACGGTGGCCTCCGCACCAGTACGGTGCACAGTGGTCGTAGGGCTGCGAGTCGCACGACGGGGAGTCGGCGAGGATGTCGCCGCCTTGCATCGTGGACGCACCGCTCTCCGTCGAGACGCACACGCCCGTGGACCGTGAACAACGGTAGTCCGGGTGGCAGTGCGCGTTCACCCAGCACGTGCTCAGGCACCGCGAGTTTGCGAACAGGTGCTGCCGGTTGCTCGTCCCGCAAGCGTAGCCCCCGCACTCGCCATGCCCCCTGCAGTACACGACGGCGCCGCGGTCCGGCTGCTCGGGAACCACGCACTCCCCGAAGTCACGCGCGGGAACAAACACCCCCGGCTCTTCCACCAGCGAAAGGAACGGACCGGTCGCCAGCTTGTTGAAGCCGGGAACCCCGCTGAGGGACGCGGACGCCCCTTTCCGGTCCAGCCGCGCGCTACCGACCACGTGTACTCGGTGATGGAACGCGACGCCGGCCGCCGGGGGGGCCGCGTACACACTGACGGTGCACACGGCACCGGCGCGGCAGTCGGCGTCGGAGAAGCACTTGGTCTTGCAATCGGCGTGGCGCAGCCCGCCTCGGACGCGCGCGACGCCTTCCGCGTCGCAGGCTGCACTGCACGCGTAGTTCCCACAGGCCGCGGCGCCGCCAGCGGCGAGGCAACCCTGCCCGGCGAGGTTGACGCCCCGGAGACACAGCCCGCACGCTCCGCACGAATACCCGGCGGCGCAGTGGTAGTCCGACACGCACTGCCCCTCCTGGACGCAGTACCGCTCGACCCCTGCGCCGTGCGCCGCCGTGATCACGGCGTCCCGCGCCCGCGTCGAGTAGTCCCCTGCGAGGCCCAAATCCTTCGCCACCACCTCCAGGTCCCCTCCGACCCCTCCGCACGCGTATTCCCCGCAAATCTGCGGCGACGCCGCACAGGGCGTGCCACGTAGATCCGACTCCGGTGGCGTTCCATCGGTCCCGGGAAGACACGGGGGCACCGGCACTGCCGGCGGGCACTCGCACGCCGCATCGTGCGCCGCCTCCGGCGCGCGCGGGCGGCCTTTGCAGTCAACAGGGCACGGCGGCGGGTACACCGGACACGCGGTCTTGTTCAGAGCGGCGCCGACGCACACTTTTTCAACAACGTTGTCCGGCTTCGCTGCGGGGCCGCTGGTGCCCGGGAGGCACCGCCGCCGCGCAGGGGCGGCGGCGCACTGCGGGCAAGGGTCGCACGTGTTGAGGAACGGGTCCCCCGAAGGGTAGTGTTTGGTGGGTGTCCACGGCGGCGGTTCCAACGGGGATCCGAGGCAGTCGACCCACTGGACGTCGTCCGGGCTGCATGCGGAACCGTCGAGAGACATGGTCCCCGCAGGCTTGCACGTGCACTGGGCGCGTTCGGTTCCAGGGATGCATGTTGGCGTCGGTGGAGGGGGGCACCCGCAGGGGTGGGGCGCGTGGAGGGTGAGCACGGGTGGCATCTGTCCGAGGCAGTCGACAGCCGGCAGGTCTGGCCAAGTAGGGCACGATGGGGCCGCGCCGCAGGCGCCTGCGGTGCCGTCGATGCACTTAAACTGCGGGAAGGGGCAGCCGCAGGGGTCGGCCGCGGCCGCCAGCTTCGGCGGCGGCCATCCATCGCAGTCGATGACCGACAGATCCGGCTCCGACGCATTGCGGACGCCGCCGACGTTGAGGATGATGTCCCACTTCGGGCAGCCGAACTCCGCCAAAATCTCGCCGCAGTCAACCCGGAGCCCCAGGGCGCGCACCGAAAGCCACTCGGGCTTCGTTGTGTCCGAGCAGGCGGGGATGGGTGGAGACGTGCAGTGGCAGAAGTCCTCCTCGAACCGCTGGGTCGGCTCGAAAACGACGACGTGCCCGCGCTTGCGCGGCAGGCGCGGCCGGACGCCCCCGGGCGCCGTCGCATCGGCTTCGGTCCACTGCGTCCAGCAGTCGATCGCCGGGCGGTAGCCGGGGGCGGGGCACGCGCACGTCTTCGTGCCGGAGGCCGTCGCTTGCCGGTCGTCCTGGCCAGAACCCGCGTACCGCACGCCGGCCACAGGGTCGTACGCGTCCGGGCTGACCGCTGCATCCGTGCCCTGTGTGTTGATGGTCGGATTGCCACAGGGTGTTGACTAGCAGGATGTGTTGACTAGCGGGATGTGTTGACTAGCAGGATGTGTTGACTAGCGGGATGTGTTGACTAGCAGGATGTGTTGACTAGCAGGATGTGTTGACTAGCAGGATGTGTTGACTAGCAGGATGTGTTGACTAGCAGGATGTGTTGACTAGCAGGATGTGTTGACTAGCAGGATGTGTTGACTAGCAGGATGTGTTGACTAGCAGGATGTGTTGACTAGCAGGATGTGTTGACTAGCAGGATGTGTTGACTAGCAGGATGTGTTGACTAGCAGGATGTGTTGACTAGCAGGATGTGTTGACTAGCAGGATGTGTTGACTAGCAGGATGTGTTGACTAGCAGGATGTGTTGACTAGCAGGATGTGTTGACTAGCAGGATGTGTTGACTAGCAGGATGTGTTGACTAGCAGGATGTGTTGACTAGCGGGATGTGTTGACTAGCAGGATGTGTTGACTAGCAGGATGTGTTGACTAGCAGGATGTGTTGACTAGCAGGATGTGTTGACTAGCGGGATGTGTTGACTAGCGGGATGTGTTGACTAGCGGGATGTGTTGACTAGCAGGATGTGTTGACTAGCAGGATGTGTTGACTAGCAGGATGTGTTGACTAGCAGGATGTGTTGACTAGCAGGATGTGTTGACTAGCAGGATGTGTTGACTAGCAGGATGTGTTGACTAGCGGGATGTGTTGACTAGCAGGATGTGTTGACTAGCAGGATGTGTTGACTAGCAGGATGTGTTGACTAGCAGGATGTGTTGACTAGCAGGATGTGTTGACTAGCAGGATGTGTTGACTAGCAGGATGTGTTGACTAGCAGGATGTGTTGACTAGCAGGATGTGTTGACTAGCAGGATGTGTTGACTAGCAGGATGTGTTGACTAGCAGGATGTGTTGACTAGCAGGATGTGTTGACTAGCAGGATGTGTTGACTAGCAGGATGTGTTGACTAGCAGGATGTGTTGACTAGCAGGATGTGTTGACTAGCAGGATGTGTTGACTAGCAGGATGTGTTGACTAGCAGGATGTGTTGACTAGCAGGATGTGTTGACTAGCAGGATGTGTTGACTAGCAGGATGTGTTGACTAGCAGGATGTGTTGACTAGCAGGATGTGTTGACTAGCAGGATGTGTTGACTAGCAGGATGTGTTGACTAGCAGGATGTGTTGACTAGCAGGATGTGTTGACTAGCAGGATGTGTTGACTAGCAGGATGTGTTGACTAGCAGGATGTGTTGACTAGCAGGATGTGTTGACTAGCAGGATGTGTTGACTAGCAGGATGTGTTGACTAGCAGGATGTGTTGACTAGCAGGATGTGTTGACTAGCAGGATGTGTTGACTAGCAGGATGTGTTGACTAGCAGGATGTGTTGACTAGCAGGATGTGTTGACTAGCAGGATGTGTTGACTAGCAGGATGTGTTGACTAGCAGGATGTGTTGACTAGCAGGATGTGTTGACTAGCAGGATGTGTTGACTAGCAGGATGTGTTGACTAGCAGGATGTGTTGACTAGCAGGATGTGTTGACTAGCAGGATGTGTTGACTAGCAGGATGTGTTGACTAGCAGGATGTGTTGACTAGCAGGATGTGTTGACTAGCAGGATGTGTTGACTAGCAGGATGTGTTGACTAGCAGGATGTGTTGACTAGCAGGATGTGTTGACTAGCAGGATGTGTTGACTAGCAGGATGTGTTGACTAGCAGGATGTGTTGACTAGCAGGATGTGTTGACTAGCAGGATGTGTTGACTAGCAGGATGTGTTGACTAGCAGGATGTGTTGACTAGCAGGATGTGTTGACTAGCGGGATGTGTTGACTAGCAGGATGTGTTGACTAGCAGGATGTGTTGACTAGCAGGATGTGTTGACTAGCAGGATGTGTTGACTAGCAGGATGTGTTGACTAGCGGGATGTGTTGACTAGCAGGATGCGTTGACTAGCAGGATGCGTTGACTAGCAGGATGTTGACTAGCAGGATGTGTTGACTAGCAGGATGTTGACTAGCAGGATGTGTTGACTAGCAGGATGTGTTGACTAGCAGGATTCTTGAGAATTTTTAGAGTGCAAGTTCACTTTAGGGATCCGGCGTTTTATAGTCTCCGGGTGACCATTCGTCGTAAAGGTTCTTACAGTCTCACTGCGGGAATGCTGCTGCGGTCGTCAAGCCACCCAAGAACCATGTGGTTGGGGGGGGGGGGGTCACGTTGGACGGGAAGAAAAAAGAACAAACGATCGAAGAATCGAGAAAGTGATCTTGTCCAGACAAGCTTATTTCCGTAAGTTCCCTGGGCGGGTATTTTCATCTTGCCCCTGCGCAGTGTAAGTGATAGGTTTACCCTGGATGGTTTGATTTATCTTCGTCCTTTCTTGCAGTCATTGCACCACGAAGTATCCCGCAGACTTTACGTCAGCGAACACAAAAGGCGCAGACAGACCAGTAAGCAGAACTCCTTTGAGGTATCGTATGTTAGTGCGTGCGTATCGTATCTGCTGTAGTGGCAGTACGTGTACTTGTGTGCGTGTGTCTTTGTTGCCTATCGCCGACTATTGAAGGGCTAAACAAAGACGGAGGCAGGGTGTATTGGTGATTAGTGCGCTACAAACCGGAGATCATAGAAGATGTACAATATTACTAACACTTGCATCCCCCCGTCGCAGTCGATGACCGACAATTCCGGCACCGACGCGTTGCGGTCGCCGCCGACGTTGCGAGGAGGAGATCCCACTTCGGGCAGCCGACTCCTTCAAGATCTCGCCGCAGTCAATCCAGAGCCCCAGGGCGCGCACCGCAAGCCACTCGGGCTTCGTTGTGTCCGAACAGGCTGGGATGAGGGGAGACGTGTGCGTCCTCCTCGAACCGCTGGGTCGGCTCGAAAACGACGACGTGCCCGCGCTTGCGCGGGCAGATCTCGTTGTGAGCAAAACAGAAGGAAGAAGAAGAAGAAGAAAAAGAAATGCGTAGTTTTGTTTTATTCTTTTACTTGTTAGTTGTCGACAACTTGTTTTTGTGTTGAGGTGTCATTCAGATGTAAATCTAAAGCCGCCCACGTCAAATTTTGTTAAGCATTGAGTTCTTTTAAGTACATGAACCACATGAACTAGCATGCACTGCCTTGAAAGTCAGGTTATCGGATGACGTCGTCACCTGCCATTGCGTCGTCAAGGTCGAGCATTTGTGGAGCTAGCGGGGTTTGGCTTTCTTGCGATTCCAGCGACTGAGTCGGCGAGTACGAGGGCGGGCACGTGTGTCCGTTTTTCACTTTCGAGGGCATTGGTGTGCCCGTGGTCCCCGGTCGTTTCTGAGAGCTGCTTGCCCTCGGTACCTTCTTCTTCCTTCGATGCACCCCTGAGTCGGGTGTGGTCGCCTTCGTCTTCTTCCGCTTGCGGCCGGCGATCGGGCCTTCCTTCGGGGTGCCGAGCACCCTCTTCTTCAGCGCTGGTCGTTCGCTGGTTCCTGGCGTTGGTGGCGGCCTCTTGGTCGCCCGTCCGGTCGTCGCCGTCTCCTTTTTAGTTGCCGCGAGCGGCGCTCGCGCCGCTCGCGCCGCTCGCTTCGCTTTCCTACTGGCGTTTCCCGCTGTACACCCACCTGGGTGGGTGAGGAGGGCCTCTTCTTCTTGTTGCGTCCGGGGGTTGACTCGACGTTCGGCTTGTTGGACTGGTGGTGGCCGCGGCTGCAACATGCCGCCGGTCGCCTCTGCGTCAGCGTAGGGAGCCTTTTGCACTCTTGGCAGGTCCCTCTGCCATGCGTGCGGCAGGCATGATGCCCGCTGCGGCAACACGCCGCCGCCGTCTTGCACTCGCCGCACTTCGTCGTGCTGTGCTCTGTGCACACCGCGATCGGCTGCCCATCGTTCGCGTGGTGATGGTGCCGGCAGCACATCTCTACCGTGGGAACGTCCCTTCGGACGAGTGCTCTGCACGCCTCACACTTCCCTTTGTGATGGGTCGCGCACGTGACGAGTGCCTTCTCTATACCGACACCCGGCATATGCACGGGGTCTGGGTGCAGTTGTGGTGGGGCAGGCAGGGCCCACCTCGCCGCTCTCCCGATCGTCCAGTCAGGGTACGTCGGGCACTGCGTCCCTACATCGCTTCCTTTCACTTGTTCCTCAAGTATCGTCCCCGTGTGTGCCTCGCGAAAGCGTGGCCTGGGCCGTATACCCGATATCCCCGTGATGCCCATGAACGACAGCGACGTCGTCGGGCACACCCTCTCTCCTCTCATGCAGCTTCCCAGCCCTTGCTGTGCCGCCAGCTTGTCCAACGCGCTCATCATGCAGCGCAGGACGTTTCCCCGTTCTCTCACCCCCTTCGGCGCATTCCCGTGCAGCGGCATGCTGAGGCCCGAGAAGAGCTCAAAGTCGATCGCAAGCTCCAGCATTGACGCCTGCCCGTTCTCGGTCCATTGCATGTCCGACAGCCACGCTACCAACGCATAAAACGTCGGTAGTCCCCAGGTCTTGTTCCGCTCCCACGTCCATGCCGGGGCAATCCGCGCGAAGGGGTGGTCAAATTTCTCGGCAGGCATCGCATTCGCTCTCGACCAGGGGGTCGTGGGGTTCCTGGCCACCCAGCCACGTGCTTCGAGCCCAGCCCGTTCCGCAAGGATTTCAGCCATCATCTCCTGGAGCCGCCTCGAGAATTGGGCATTCTCGGGTACTACCACACCGTGTTCCAGCGTGCATCTGGGCCAGTCGGCCCGGTTGGCTGCCATCAGCTCGGCATGTGCCTCTCGTCGCCGTATGTGCGAGTACGCTCCGCAGTCCCAGAATACGTGTTTCTCGTCCTCGGTGTCGCCGCTTCCACAGTGCTTGCAGCTGGGCGCCTGCGGCTCAGCTCCGGCCTGCCTCATCCGCGACGTGTACTCAGCCGTGTTCACCCCCCCCGCCAACGCTACACGTATAAGCCTCGCGGTGTGCGCGGGACATTCACGCATCCTCCAGAAGGAGTTCGTCCGCTCCAGGTCGGCTCTCTGTATGCCCTCAAATCCCGGCCGCCTCGCCACCAGTCGGGACCACGTCTTCGCCCTCAAGTCCGCCCTAACTTCATGTCCCCTCTTCGAAGGTGCCGAGGTTAACGGGTCATACGTTGCTCCATTCCTCAGCGTGCGAGACAGGGGCCCGGGTCCCCATACGTGTCCACACTCCTCCATGCTCCTCATCGCCAGTCCAACTGGCCCCAGGGGTAGGTCCCCCTCGGCGTATCTTCCCCGGATGCTCTCCATCAGAGGCAGCAGTCGTGGCAACCTCTCGCACGCCGCGTAAAACGCTGTCGTCACCCTATATGCTAGGCATGTACCGGGATCCGTCAGGTGGCCCTTCTCCTGAAAGTTTAGGACCATCTCCCTCGCGCGCTTCGGGTTGGATCCACCCCAGATCAGTCCCATCACCGACGTCGTCAGCCGTTTCATCGCCACCTTCGATACCGGCGCGAAAGAGCAGCCTGACAGCGCCGCCGGTAGCACATTCGACTGCACAATCCGGACCCGCTTTTCGTACCGGAACGGCGCATGGCGGAGGCCTTCCGCCAGGGCAGCCGCCTTCTCCACCCTCTCCGAGTCGGACCTTTCCGTCCTATTCTTCGCCGTCGAGACTAGGACCCCGAGGCACTTGACGGATTTGCTAAACCGCAGCAGCGCATCCACGCTGCGGAGTTTGAGAGTCGACTGATGCCTACGTCTCGTCGAGAACGCGACCGTCTTCTGGAGGTTTAGCTCCATCCCGGTGAGTGTGCAGAACTCGTCTACTACGTCCACTCCCTTTTGCAGGGCGGCCTCCGACAGCCTGGACAGCAGTGTGGCGTCGTCCGCGTATGACTTTGGACTCACACCCTCCGCTTCTTTCTTGACCGCTTTCATCACTACCGACAGCAGGGCATTGATGAGTATGACGGATACAGGGCACCCTTGAAGGATACCGTTGGTCACACTGAACTCCCTGCCCACCCCTAATGGTAGCTTGAAGCGTCTCGCGAGCAGTCTGTAGATAGCCCTCAGCGGCTTGAGAACCCGATTGTGCAATCCTAAGTCCTCGGCTAAGCGCAAATTTTGTTAAGCATTGAGTTCTTTTAAGTACATGAACCACATGGATTAGCATGCACTGTTGTTAAGCAGCGGCTGCCAAAACTTGCCGTGACACCTATGATCAAAGTAAAGTGGAGAAGAGAATAGAAGGTTGTCTAAAAGAGAAAGGGGGGGGTAGTGAATATTTTTTGACCTTCGTAGCTCGCTGGGAAAAAAGAAAAAGAAAAACGCCGCTCCTGGTCCAGGAACGTGACGGTCAAGCACAGCTTGCAAAGCTTGAGTCGGAGGCAGCACAGTGCCACCACCCCGTCCACTCTGCCCTGCGGTTTACCGTCTCGACGAGCTTGTGTTCAGCGCGAGCGCCAAGCCCCAAGGTGCGCCAAGCCTTGATGCTTTAGTTTGGGAAATCGGTAGCCACTTGACCCGTAGGCCCGTGGCTCTGCAGTACCGCCGAACACGTGAAGCTTGGCTCCCGTGTAGCAGGCTTTCCCTGGTACCCGTGTCAAAACAGAAGGAAAAAAAGAATGAACAAGGAGTGCACACCTTGATGCACTGCGGCTTTCTCGGAGACGTGCAGCCGCAATCGTCGGTGAGCCAGCAATCGTGGTACAAGTTCGGATAGCCGTTGCAGTCGAACGGAACGAACGAAGGCATCGGGCAGTCTGTGGGTTATTGAATTGCTGTGCAAGACGCCTAGAATCTGATACCAAAGAATGGTGTGCAGGCTGACGACGAGGAGGAAGAACGGATCCACACATTCTGGTTGATACCAAGGACTTGCCGTCCGCGTGCAATGGCGCCTCATTCTCCAGGCTCGTTGCCAGCGCTCTTCATTTGCACTGTCGGGTAGGTTCAAATACAACTCCACTGCACCTCCGTGAGCAGCATAAACTGCAACACCGCAGAGCCAACCCAGCTGTTCCCGTCCGATTTTGCCCATCGGATCCTCGCATTTGCCAGCTTCTCCTTGTTCTTTCATTCGGGTGGCGGACCATTCTTTTTCGAATACATCTCTGGTCCGAATTGAAAACAAAAAAGCGCCCGGGGAAAAGGCTCTGGGGGTGAGAAAATGTTTCTTGGGTCTGAAGAGCGCGTGGTGCTTGCACCACTGAGGCCAGGTTATTTAACCGCGGATTTAGTGGAGGATTGTTCAGGAAACGGTCGTGAGCGAAACCCGACCAGGCAACGACCATTTCACTGTCTTCTTTGTTTTGTGATGCGAACATCACGAGGTGCTGTCCGAAGATACCGGTGGGAGGGGGAAAATCTTAGTTTAATGTTTAGGCAGAGCACTGCCTCTCATGCATGGTTGATGCTAGCATCAAGTCTTCGAGGAAGATGTCGTCTAGGAAAGGGATGCAAAATAGAAAATAGAAAGTTGTAAAGAGGGGAGTGGGGAAATAGGCAAAGACCTGTGTTGTTTCCCGACGATGTGTAAAGGCACGACGGTTTCGTGCACTTCGGGGACGGGGCATCGAAGACGCAGCCGTGGGCGTCGGTGGCCGGCGACCGGCGCGGGACCTGTTCACCCACGCCGCAGTTGACCAAGCACGTGTTGATGGACAACGTGTCCACTACCTGGTCGCACCCGTGGTACGGCTGGATGCGGCTGCCGCAAGACTGATACACGTCGTACCCCTCCACGCACCGGTCGCAAACGCCCAAGTGCCCTACCGCCCAGAACCCCAGCACCGCCGACGCGTAACACGTGCAGCGCAGGGTCTTCGCATTGCAAGACCCCTTCCCGCAACTAGTCGTCGTCTCGGGATCGCAGGCGAGAAGCTTGCAAGTCCCCCCCGTGTACCCTTCCGCGCACGTGCTGCAAGCCGTCGCGTTCGCCCAGTAGCCGTGCGTGCTGTTGGACCAGCACTCGCACACCCCGGCCGCGGCAGCCCCGTTGCAGACCCCGTGGCCGTGGCACATGACCATCATAACAGGATCGATGGGGCACTTTTTCTGCTTGCACTGGGCGCCGAAGTACCCAGCAGCGCACTCCTGGCAGTGCCTCCCCGCGTACATGCCGTACAGCGGAACCCCGTCGGGGCCGATGTCAGCGAAGCACGCGCATGAGCCGTCCGGCAGGCATTGGCCTCTCCCTCCGCAGTCGGCAATTGGATCACACGCGGCGGCGGCGGCGGCGTCGCCGGCTTCTTCGCACAGCGCCGTTGCGTCCGGGCACGTCACCAACCCCGTCAGCAAGGACTGCGACCCACAAGACCGAACGCCGGTCGCCCCGGGGCCGACGTGCGAAGTGGCGGCGTCGCAGGTGTATTCCTCCCCGGCGATGCTGAGCACCACGTTGTACCCCTGCCGCTCGCCGACCGCGGGAACGCCCACTTTTTCGCACCGCACCGGGACGCACGTGCCCTGCGGCGCCGCCGCCGCCGCGCCGGCATACGCGGCGTAGCGCAGGGTGCTCTCGACGCACCGGCTGGCCTCGCCACGCACTTGGAAGTCGGGGCATTGCTCGTTCTGGCAATCAGGGTCCCCGGGAGACCGCGAGAGGCAGGCCGCCTGCACAGAGTCAGCGTCGCGGAATGGGCAGAAGTCCATGAGCGGTGACGCGCCGCCCCACGTCGGGTGGTCCGGGTTGCGGCGGAACTTCTCAGGGATCATCCCCGCCGGCCAGTCGAACGCGTGGCAGACTGACGGTGCCGTGTGCCCCGCGTTGCACAGCGGTTCGGTCTCAGATCTGCCACACGTATACCTGGCGGGCCACTGGGCGCAGGACACTGACGGGACGTCGCACGCCTGGCCGTGCAGCCACTTCAAGGTCTGTCCCATCTTGCCGTTGACTTCGTACCAGCCCATGTCCTCGAACGCTGCGAGCGTCAGCCCCGACACAACCGGCACCCCGCTGGCCGTATCCGACGCGAAATCAGGCAGCATCGTCAGGATGTCGCCTTTGAACAACCGCATCTCCCAATACGGTAAAACGGCGTCGCCAGCGGCGAGCCCGTCTTCAAGCTCGGCCCCGTCGATCGTCCCCGTGCCGCCGTCGGGGTGTCCGGTGCAGCGGAACTGGACCGTTTGCAGCCACTTCAAGACGGACGGCGATCCGAGCACGTTGACGGTGGACGCCGCGTGGTACGGCGCGGGGATCGTGAAGTTCGGCGAGCTCCCTTGCTTCCAAAGCGGGAACATCGTCGGGTCGAAGCCCAGCCCGTGGAGGAACGCCTGGAGCACGCGGGCATGCAGCTTGGCCCTCCCGCTCGGGACGTCCGCCACCTTGGCCAGGGCGTTCGGCGCGATGTTAACAACGATGGCCGTCGGCCTCCCGTCCGCGCCGAACAAACACGGAACCGCGTACGAGGCAACATGGTCCGGCTCCGCCGTCAGCAGCACGATCAAATCATGGTCCGGGTAGCTGTACGGAGACGGCAGCCGGAACACGAAGTGCGCATTGTGGCAGCGGAGGCACTTGTTCCCGAGGCACTCGGGATGCGTCGTCGCGTCGTTGCCCTGCAGAGGATCCGAACTCCCGGACCCCGGAAAGCGCGGGGCGAGTGTGAGGGACAGCTGCGACACGACCTGCGGCAGCAGCCGCTTGCGGATGTACGCCTTCTGCGCCTCGGTCACCACGTACTGGTCCTGGCACTCCACCGTTCGCTGAAGAGGCACGTCGCTGTCGCGGTTGTACACCTGATTTAAATTTTTGGAGTGAAAGGTCCGCTTGAGAATCCCGGGGCTTAAAAAGTCACAAAAGAAAAAGTCCCGCGATTTTTTTCCGAGGGAATCTGCGCGGCTTGGCAAATCTACATGCAGGGCGTCTGTTCTTCGGGGGAAACGGAAACATCGTGTTTTGTCACCCCATCGTAATCGTCGCCTTGTTATTCGGATTTTTTGACGATCTTTCGCACAGCAGCAATGCCTGACTGCAATGTCCAACTAATGCACAGTAGCAATGCCTGACTGCAATGTCCAACTGCAATGCACAGTAGCAATGCCTGACTGCAATGTCCAACTGCAATGCACAGTAGCAATGCCTGACTGCAAGGCCCAACTGCAATGCACAGTAGCAATGCCTGACTGCAATGTCCAACTGCAATGCACAGTAGCAATGCCTGACTGCAAGGCCCAACTGCAATGCACAGTAGCAATGCCTGACTGCAAGGCCCAACTGCAATGCACAGTAGCAATGCCTGACTGCAATGTCCAACTGCAATGCACAGTAGCAATGCCTGACTGCAATGTCCAACTGCAATGCACAGTAGCAATGCCTGACTGCAAGGCCCAACTGCAATGCACAGTAGCAATGCCTGACTGCAAGGCCCAACTGCAATGCACAGTAGCAATGCCTGACTGCAAGGCCCAACTGCAATGCACAGTAGCAATGCCTGACTGCAATGTCCAACTGCAATGCACAGTAGCAATGCCTGACTGCAATGTCCAACTGCAATGCACAGTAGCAATGCCTGACTGCAAGGCCCAACTGCAATGCACAGTAGCAATGCCTGACTGCAAGGCCCAACTGCAATGCACAGTAGCAATGCCTGACTGCAAGGCCCAACTGCAATGCACAGTAGCAATGCCTGACTGCAATGTCCAACTGCAATGCACAGTAGCAATGCCTGACTGCAAGGCCCAACTGCAATGCACAGTAGCAATGCCTGACTGCAAGGCCCAACTGCAATGCACAGTAGCAATGCCTGACTGCAAGGCCCAACTGCAATGCAGGCCATCCCGACTGTCCAATTCACCGTCGCGAAAGGTTTGTGCTCAGTAGTGATGATGCAAAGTCTTTTTTTGTTGAACGCTTACGCCCGCCAGATTCACCTGTGTTTCGTGTGGGCTGCAGCACATTTATCTCCTTTGATCCTTTGCAGCTGGCAGCCTCCTCTACTTCCTACAAAAGCAGGTGCTTGTGCGCATACAACAAAAGAATTTGTTCTTCGCTTACACCACCATGTGTTGTTTTCTCACTCAGGACTTTGACCTGTTGTGTTTGTGTGATTTGTCGTGTAGGGGTAGACCCGCATGACCTCACGTCCGTTCAACACGTGGTTCGGTAGTTACAGCACTTGGGATCCCTTCTGTTCTTTGTCGGGCAGCATCGTCGAGCATTTTCCTTTCAAGCTGGCGCTTATGTAAAAAAAAGCGCAGTTTAGCGATTCTTTTTGCTTGGGGGGGAACAACAACAAAGAACCCCCGGGCGGCGCACCTGGATGGTCGGCCTCGGCCGGGCCGCGTAGTATTGCAGCGTGTCCCTGCTGCTGACGCCGCTGCCCCGCTGCATCGTGGCGGGCGTCTGCGGCTGGCACGTCCGCGTCGCGTTGTCGAGCCAGCCGTCGACGACGAGCACGCGGAGCCCGTTGTAGTACCCTGGCAGCAGGACCGACGACTGCGGCTGCGCCCGCCGGCGGCCGGCCTGCACGGCGTCCGCGATGGCGTCCGCCACGTTCAGCTTGCGCATCAACCGAGAGCTCACGGCGCGCTCGGCGTACCCGGTCGGCACTCTGTGCGGAATCCTGCGGTGCACCGCCGCGCCGGCGGCCCCCGCAACCGCCAGCAGCATGGCTGCCAGCAGCGGCCGAGCCCACCGGCCCGCCTCCGACCCAGCCATGGGTGGTGTTGCACCGTGTTGCCCCCCCCCTCTCCTCCTCCTCCTCCTCGTTCCCTTTCGCCTGGGCATTATTTGGTTGCGTATCCGCGACTGTGAATATCTCTGTTTGTTACACTTTAGCGGCAAGCAACTTGTTTTACACCATGACTCGTGATTAGTGACTTGTTTTCGCCAGAATGTAATACAGTGAGCCGGCCATGGACTGCTGATAAGACTGTACTACTTTGATTTCGTTGAGGTTGGAATGCAAAATATCTGTAGCGATGGCCTGCATTAGTCACTGGGCTGTGACTGCCTCTTCGATCGTCCCGTGTCGTGCTTCTGGTGTTTGCGCCTCGCCAGCCGTCGACGACGAGCACGCGGAGCCCGTTGTAGTATCCCGGCAGCAGGACCGACGACTGCGGCTGCGCCCGCCGGCGGCCGGCCTGCATAGCGTCCGCGATGGCCTCCGCCCCGTTCAGCTTGCGCATCAACCGAGAGCTCACGGCGCGCTCGGCGTACCCGGTCGGCACTCTGTGCGAATCATGCGGTGTTGCACCCCCCTCTCCTCCTCCTCCTCCTCCTCGTTCCCTTTCGCCTGGGCATTTTTTAATGGCACATCCGTGACTGAACATCTCCGTATGTTACATTTTAGCGGTAAGCCGCCGAGGCTGATCGTCGCTTCTTCGTCTTCGCGGAGGTGTGTTTCCAACGGAGTTCCCGGAGATGGCTGGATTCATCAGGTCATCGAACGCATTAACGGGGCTGGCCAAATTCTCAGATTTCTTGTTCTGGCCAAAATCTCAGATTTCATGAAATCTGAGGTGTTACGTTTGCAAAATCTGAGATATCGCGTTTGCAAAATCTGACACCCGCCAGGAAGGTGGCGGCTTCCATGACTGCACAGCGCCGCAATCTTTCGAAGCGGTTCATCGCTTGGAAAGTTGGTCGGCATCAAAAATCTCATCTCTCTCTGATGATTTGCGTTTGACTCTCGAAGCGACGGGTTGCCTGATTCTCCACTTGGCATGGAAAGCCTTTTCTCTTTTCCGCTCGCCAACAGCTCTCAAAACGCCGTAACGGAAATGTGTCTCCCCTTGACTAAACAACAGTAATACGATGTGATTCTCACCGAAGAGGGTGAGTAGAGGCGTCGGACCAAACAAATGGATGAACAACCGAAGCATGAATGAGGTCGTCTCCAACATAAACAAATGATGCAAGAGTGTTGCTTTCGTGCGACCCGTTTTTTGCCTGGTGGCATCGCCCAGCTCTGGTGGAGTCCGCCGGTGTCGAGATCGCTGTGTCGTAGACTCGTTTGCTGAAGGCAAAGCCCACTGGTCGAAGGTCATGTGAAGATCAGTGTTGTGTGGGGCCCGTTTCCTGAAGGCATCGCCCAGCACTGGTGGAGTCCGCCGGTGTCAAGATCGCTGTGTCGTAGACTCGTTTGCTGAAGGCAAAGCCCACTGGTCGAAGGTCATGTCAAGATCAGTGTTGTGTGGGGCCCGTTTCCTGAAGGCATCGCCCAGCACTGGTGGAGTCCGCCGGTGTCGAGATCGCTGTGTCGTAGACTCGTTTGCTGAAGGCAAAGCCCACTGGTCGAAGGTCATGTGAAGATCAGTGTTGTGTGGGGCCCGTTTGCTGAAGGCAAAGCCCACTGGTCGAAGGTCATGTGAAGATCAGTGTTGTGTGAGGCCCGTTTGCTGAAGGCAAAGCCCACTGGTCGAAGGTCATGTGAAGATCAGTGTTGTGTGGGGCCCGTTTGCTGAAGGCAAAGAGATCGCTGTGTCGTAGACTCGTTTGCTGAAGGCAAAGCCCACTGGTCGAAGGTCATGTCAAGATCAGTGTTGTGTGGGGCCCGTTTCCTGAAGGCATCGCCCAGCACTGGTGGAGTCCGCCGGTGTCAAGATCGCTGTTGCAGACTCGTTTGCTGAAGGCCTAGCACTGGCGAAGGTCATGTCAAGATCAGTGTCATGTGGGGCCCGTTTGCTGAGAGCATCGCACAGCACCGGGGGCTCGTGCTGAAGGACCTGCTCGCCCACGACGCGAGTCTTTCTCGTCAAGCGCGTACGCCCCCGGCACCAAAACCAGATTCCGTCCCGTGCGGGCTCCCACTTTTGCGACTCCGCGACCTGGGCTGCCGCATCGAGTATTTTCTACGAAGAGAGCGGATTGGTGTGTGGTCCACACAGTAGCAACTCAACTTCCCATGAACTTACCGCAGAGCCCGTTGGACTCCAGTGCTGTGCGATGGTCATGGCAAGGTTGTAGCATTGCGCGTGGAGCTCGTGCCGAAGGCGTCGCGTGTCACAACCGGTTTGGCCTGCGGAGCGCACGCTGGCAAAACCGGTTCTGGAACGCCTTTGCGCACACCAGCAAAGGGTGGCGACTATCCAAGAAAACTAGCCGCAGCAGGGGCGCGGGCAACTGGCGCGCTCAGACCGCGTAGATCGCGTTGTCGTCTCCTGGCTGCTCCATGTCGTCGGGCATCAGGTTCGCCAGGGTCTCACGCACCTCGTGGCCGCTGATCTGCAAGGGTTGATTGAGTTCAGCCGCAGGTAATCTCCCACGCAGGCGAAGCCCCCCGCAAGAGAGTGAAAGCGTGAAGGTGGCAACTACCCGACGGCAACGTTCCCGCACCCCCCAAATCGTGGGTAATTGCCCTTAGAAAGCCTGCTTGCAAGGTGCACAGTAGAGTGAGCGGAGAATAAGGAAACGAGTGTCAAAAAGAACGGAGGTGGCATTCACTACCCGACGGCAGTGTTCCTAGAACCCCAAAACAGTGGGCAACTAACCCGTAAAAGCCTGCTTGCAAGGTGCACATGGCCTTTCTTGAGAAGCCTGGGGGGTTCGGCGCTGCGCCGTACACACCAACGCTTCGTTCTTCTCTGGGTACGGTAGGAACTTCTGACTCCTGCAATATATTGAGCACAGCGGCAGGCAATTCGATAGGGGCCAGTATGCTCTCTAAGGAGGCTGTTACTGGTTGTCGCGAATAGAACCCAGCATACCTGTTCGTCCTCGAAGCGCCTGAGGTACGTGGAAACGTCCCGGGTGGGGTTTTTCTCTACCCACACGTCGTACGCGACACCGACTTTGTTTCGGCGGTCGAGCATGGCGCGGTCAATGTGGATCACTCTAGACAGTAGCGTCGGCTGTTGTTGGTTTGTTTCATGTGCCGGTGCTTGCGGCACCACGAGCCGCAGACGCGTCGGAGGATAGGTTTCGGATGTCTGGATCACGACTGGACAAAACAGACGGCCTCAGAGAACGAGTTAGACTTTGGCGGACACTTGCCGGCATAGCGGAGAACCCCCCCCCCTCCCCCGCCTTTATATTTTTTGACGGACAGACTAACTGACACGTTCCCTTAGCTGGGCTGTTTCGGGCTATAAGGATCCGTGTTTTGTGTACGGCCGACAGTCGAGGCGGGTTGGGGTTATTTCCTTAAGTGTGGGCATGGCTGTTAGTTCGTCTGTTGGGTGGACTTTGCAGCTGTGTTTTCCATGTCTTTCCTCTTCTCTATTTTCTCACGAAAGGAGGGTTGGGCATTTGCTTGCAAAAAAACGTGCTTGGAATGGTTCGCTAATGGCCAAAGGGGAGCTGCGTAAAAGGTCTGCCTCTTCTCCTCATGCCTGTTGCTGGCATCAAGTCTAGCTTTCTTTCACGTTTTCTTGCAACTTCCTTTTTGCCAAGCGTTTTTTCACTTGAAGTTCGCTTGATCCGGGTTGCAAAGTCTCAGGATGACCTGAGACTGGGAAGGCCAAGTACATTTGCGCCGGTAAAGACCGGCGCCCAGCGAGACTAGAGGCAGCAGTTAAAGTTCGGGAAACAGTAAAGTTCGGGCGAAGCTAAGTCGGGCGAAGCAAAGCAAAGTTCGGGCAAAGCGAAGTTCTGGCGAAGCAAAGTTCGGGCGATGCAAAGTTCGGGCGATGCAAAGTTCTGGTCAAGCAAAGTTCTGGTGAAGCTAAGTTCTGGCGAAGCAAAGTTCAGGCGAAGCAAAGTTCTGGTGAAGCTAAGTTCTGGTGAAAGCAAAGGTCGGGCGAAGCAAAGCAAAGTTCGGGCAAAACAAAGTTCGGTCGAAAGCTAAGTCAAAGCAAAGTTACAAAGTTCGGGCGAAGTTAAGTCAAAGCAAAGTTCGGGTGAAGCAACGCTCGGGCGATGCAAAGTTCGCGAAGCTGAGTTCTGGTGAAGCAAAGTTCGGGCGAAGCAACGCTCGGGCGATGCTAAGTTCTGGCGAAGCAAAGTTTGGCCTGTGATGGCAAGTTCGCCCGCCAATAACCGCCCCGACTCCATTTCCCGGGGTGCCCCAAATACCGCGAGATACTGAGAAACTCCGCAAAACGCAAATTTCGGGCACATTGGACCCCGAAACGCAACAAACCTCGAAAACAATCTTCGACCGAAAAAGTGTGATGGGCGGGGTTCGAACGGGCCTACCGGCCTGAAGGCCGACGCCCGCTCACGCTGCCACCCCTTTGCATTTTGGCAGGGGGGAAAAAAGCTAGCTTTGTGTTCACATCCCCAGCTCCAAAAAAACAATACACTTTTGAGTGTAGAGAAAAGTGGGGTTGGCTCGAATAGAGGCTATCCACATTGCATGTTCATAGGACCTCCAGTCTCGAATAAAAGAGGCTAAATTGCCGCCTTCGTCTCTCACCAACCAAGGATCATTCACGGTTAGCTCTCCTTAGCTGTATTGCTGATCGGCATAGGTCGTTCGAATGAAACTCTCACCGACCTCAGCTGTTGAAGATCTACGCGCTAAACTTAAGCATATCACTCAGCGCAGGAAAAGAAAGCAACAGCGATGCTCCTAGTAGCGGCGAGTGAACAGGGCAGAGCCCAAGCCTGAACCGGTGTTCTACAGATATCCGGAATGTGGCGCAAGCTGCTTGGGGACAACTGGTGTCGAGGTAAGTCTCCTGGAACGGGGTATCCACAGAGGGTGAGAGTCCCGTACTGGTACCTTGGGAACGAGCTGATCGGCGAAATTGGCTGCCCGGCGGCTGCCTTAGTTGGGGAGATCGGTCCTCCTGGCTACCGCATCAGTCAGCAAAGACTGCCGAGTGCGAGGTTTGAGGGCAGCAACGCGGCCGGTCCAAATAAGCCCGAGGTAAATACTCGACGCAGCTGCTTCGACTCCGAATGGAAGGGAGGAAAATATAGAGGTAAGGGGCAAATACAATACAAACACAATCTGATTTGTTCTTCGCTTACACCACCGTGTGTTGCTTTCTCACTCAGGACTTTGACCTGTTGTGTCTGTGTGATTTGTCGCGTAGGGGTAAACCCGCATGTGACCTCACGTCCGTTCAACACGTGGTTCGGTAGTTACAGCACTTGGGATCCCTTCTGGCAGCATCGCCGAGCATTTCCTTTCAAGCTGGCGTTTATGTACAAAAGATTTCTTAGTTTCAGCGTTTGGGAAGAAACCTGCCTCTCTCACGCATCTTATGTCTGGGGGTGGGGTGCAGACCCTGTTTTTGATGGGTGGATGCTCGGCGCTCTTCTCGGTGTCGGGGACCCTGTGGAAGCCGTCGGACGCGAGCGCGAGGAACGCGTGGTGGAACGCCGATTTGATGCTGGTCAGCTGCCTCGCCGACGCGGTGACGTTGTTGGCCTCGTTCTGCGGGTCCTTCAGCAGGAAGGCGGACCGGTCGTTCCGCTCCTGCTGCGACTTCGGGAAGAACTGCGGTTCGCTCGAACCGGGGTTGTAAAGTCTCAGGAATTTTAGGGCCTTGGGAATGAAAGAAATGAGAATCTTTTACTTTAGCGTTTGGCCCAGCTTCTCCCATGCATGTTATGTTTGGGGGGTAAAATCTTAGCTTAATGTTTCGGCAGAGCACTGTCTCTCAGCACGGTCGATGCTAGCATCAAGTCTTCTTCGAGGAAGATATAGTCTAGATAGCGGCCTTAATAATCAGATAGAGGTGCAAATATAGAAATAGGGGAGTGTACGGCTCCCAAAGTGGGTATGAAAGTATTTTTTCACCGCGGCGCTGTGTGCACCTCGTTATTCGTCTCAGGTTTCGCTCTTGAAGGAGGGGAAATCTTAGCTTCGTGTTCAGGGGGGGGGGTGTGAGGTGCAGACCCTGTTTTTGATGAGCGGATGCTCGGCGCTCTTCTCGGTGTCGGGGACCCTGTGGAAGCCGTCGGACGCGAGCGCGAGGAACGCGTGGTGGAACGCCGATTTGATGCTCGTCAGCTGCCTCGCCGACGCGGTTACGTTGTTGGCCTCGTTCTGCGGGTCCTTCAGCAGGAAGGCGCTTCGGTCGTTCCGCTCCTGCTGCGACTTCGGGAAGAACTGCGGCGCCGGCGCGATGGAGATCCCGGCAGTGTGGTAGTCAAAGAGCACGCCGTAGAACCGGAAGAAGTCCATCAGCAACCCGCCGAGACCCACCTCGCTCGGGTCCCCGCCCGGTTGAAACGCGGGGTGGTGCTGGAGCAGTGCGATGACCATCAGCGAGACCGCGTAGCTGCCGAGGCCGCCGGTGAACGGTTCGTTCATCGACCGCTGCTGCAGGAAGTATTTGACGAGCATGATCATCGGCTTCGCGATGGGCAACCTCGCGCAGTACTGGGCAACCATCTCCGAGTTGACCCTGCCGTTCGGTGCGTTGAAGCTCACGTCGACGTCGATCCACGTCTCGCGGTGGGTGAACTTCACGATCGGCACCTTCGTTTGCTTGATGACCTGCGGATAGGCTTCATCGCACAGCCCCTTCTGCGCGATGTAGTCCGCCAGTTTGTCCATGGCGGTGTGCAGGGCATCCGCGTCGTCTTCGACGACAGGGTACATGATAGTCATGTCAACATCCGACATGGGCAGGATCAACCCCGTCACGACACTTCCGAAGGACAGCACGCGGGACCCGGGGAACAACTCGTCAGCAATCGCCGTCAGGTCGAGCACAACCTTCTTCCGCATGAAGTCCTCCTCGTGCGTCGGGCGCAGGTACTTCACCAGGTCCACGGCCTCGTCGTGCAGCCGGACGTACCGCGAAGGGTGCGTGTAGCTTCTCGTGCACCACATAGGCAGGCGCTGCTCGGGGATCGCGTTCAAGTCGTCGGCTTCTTCCGTCAACGAAATCACGTTGGAGTCCCCGGTCGACGTGAAAAACGGATTCTGCGGGGGGAGCGTGTGAATTGTGGGGTGTGAGTGGAAGTGGGTAGCACCTGACGCGGAGTGTCGCGAGATGTGTGCCGGCTACAGCACACTTACCTCCTTTGAGATCGGAATATTGTTGGAGTCATCGGCACACAGATGGGTACCACACCACCTTTGAGATTTCGCAACTGGAGGTATTTCCCAGAGAGAGACGATGATGATGGGAAGAGAGAGTTGTTTTCGTTGAACGCAGTGCCTGATCGGTTTTACGCTAAGCTGGAGTCAGGACGCAAGTGAAAACGCCACGTTTTGCGGCGACGAGCTTCTCATCTCCTCCAACATTTCATGTTTGGTAAAAATACTCGAGGGACTGCCTTGTGCTCATTTCGAAGGAGGCTCGAGGGGGAGAAACAATACAGCTACAAAGTGGGTCTTTTTTGTTGATCGCTCGCACACTGAGGTTCTTATACAAGAACATATCCGGAGGGCTTGCACAGATAAACGAAGCAACGGACGAGCAGCATCAACTGACCAAAGGTGATGAAAATGACAAGGCAAAAGTTCTTGTATATCGAATTGCCCGGTGCTGTATTCTTCGGTCTATCACGGTCTATCAAGAGGGGATGGACCGGCTCATATTAAGAAAGGGAAAAATTCGCTAATATCCAAAAGTCAAACTTTCGTTTCGCTTATATCCAAGAAGCCAAATTTCGTTTCGCTCATATCCAGTGAGCCAAATTTCGTTTCGCTTATATCCAAACTTGGATATAAGCGAAACGAAAAACTTGACTTTTGGATATAAGCGAATTTTGCCCATTAAGAAAAGAACACACCGGCGGCGGGGTGGCGGGCGCCGGCGACTCGGGAAACGCGTCCGCCGGCGGCGTGTCGAAGCTGTCGCGCGGGTCCCCACGGAAGCCGGCCGGAGTCTCGGGCAGTGGGACGGCCGAGCTGCTGCGGGCCAGCCCGCCGCCAGGTGAGTTCGACTCTTCGCGGGCGGCCACCTGCTTCTCGCGGCGGAGCTTCAAGGCCTGCTTGAGATCCGCGCCGATGAGGGGCACCTCTCTCGGGGGCGGGATTTCGGCTTCGATGAAGAAGCCGGACGCACGCTCGACGAAGCTGCTGAGGACGTCCTCGTTCTTCAGCGTCCGGCGCCGCTTGACCTCCCGGTCCAGCAGCTCGTCGTCGCTCTGCGCATCATCCGACACTTCGTCCGCCTTCGGCACCGCCGGGGCGGCGACTTCATCGAGGAACCCTTTCGCCCGCTTCACCTTCTTCACCACTTTACGGACCACGATTTTCTTCTTCACCGCCGGCATCTTCTCTTTCTTTTCGCCGGGGCGCCCCCACCCCCCAACGAGGGTGTATACTTGATTTGCCTTTCGTGTGCGTGAGCTTTTGACCCCAGGTGACCGTAGTAGAAAGCGGGCAAGCAATGGATACCGTTTCACGAAAATGGGGGTGGACTTAAAGGATATGAGGGGATAACAACACGCTGTTCAAGCTTGCTACGTGTACTTCGGGACCGCGTGAAAGATTCGTTCAATCTATTTTCCAGTCTCGCGAACCTTCCGATCAAAAATTCTCGCGCGGGTCCCCACGGAAGCCGGCCGGGGTCTCGGGCAGTGGGACGGCCGAGCTGCTGCCAGGTGAGTTCGACTCTTCGCGGGCGGCAACCTGCTTCTCGCGGCGGAGCTTCAAGGCCTGCTTGAGGTCCACGCCGATGAGGGGCACCTCTCTCGGGGGCGGGATTTCGGCTTCGATGAAGAAGCCGGACGCCCGCTCGACGAAGCTGCTGAGGACGTCCTCGTTCTTCAGCGTCCGGCGCTGCTTGACCTCCCGCAGCAGCTCGTCGACGCTCTGCGCATCATCCGACACTTCATCCGCCTTCGGCACCGCCGGGGCGGCGACTTCATCGAGGAACCCTTTCGCCCGCTTCACCTTCTTCACCACTTTGCGGACCACGACTTTCTTCTTCACCGCCGGCATCTTCTCTTTCTTTCCGCCGGGGCGCGGCTGCGAACTCCCGCACCCCCACCCCCCCAACGAGGGTGTGTATTTGATTGCCTTTCGTGTGTTTGAGCCTTTTGAACCCAGGTGACCGTAGTAGAAAGCGGGCAAGCAATGGATACAGTTTCACGAAGATTGGGGTGGACTTAAAGTTAGGATATGAGGGATAACAAAACGCTGTTCTAGCTTGCTACGTGTACTTCGGGACTGCTTCGCTCAATCTATTTTCCGGTCTTCCTTCAGGGCGCGAAGCTTCCGACCAGAACTCTCAACCGCCTGACCTCTCGTTCTAACATGCAAGTGTATTTCATGTCTTCCTTTCGTGTGTTTGAGCCTTTTGAACCCAGGTGACCGTAGTAGAAAGCGGGCAAGCAATGGATACAGTTTCACGAAGATGGGGGTGGACTTAAAGTTAGGATATGAGGGATAACAAAACGCTGTTCTAGCTTGCTACGTGTACTTCGGGACTGCTTCGCTCAATCTATTTTCCGGTCTTCCTTCAGGGCGCGAAGCTTCCGACCAGAACTCTCAACCGCCTGACCTCCCGTTCTAACATGCAAGCTCCCGCCCCCAACGAGAGTGTATTTCATGTCTTCCTTTCGTGTGTTTGAGCTTTTGAACCCAGGTGACCGTAGTAGAAGCGGGCAAGCAATGGATACAGTTTCACGAAGATGGGGGTGGACTTAAAGTTAGGGCCGTGCTGACCTTTCCGAGTTGGAGTGCAGGAACCATCTCTCCGAGAAGTTTCGCCTCACCGGTAGCCTCACTACGACCAGGTACTTCTAAGGCGGGCGTAGGTCGTTCCGTCGGAGGCGCGATGCGGCCCGCCGCCAGGGTGACGGCGTCGGTGTTGACACAACCTGGGCCGATCTGGCTGGCGGGCGAGCCCGTTTCGCCGGGGAGCACCGTCTTGACGCGTCGCGGGCTCTTGCGATCCATCGTGGGAATTCCACAAAGGCAAACGAACGCTCTCCAGGAATATATCGGTTGAGGCCGGGTAGGAATTTCTCTTCCGGCGGTGTGACCTCTCACAGTTTCACTGAGGGAGTTGATGCACCACGAAAGTCGACTAGAGAACTCTACACAGCCTTCAGGGTGTGGTTGGTTCTAAGAAAGTCAAGTTTTCCCACCCTCCCTAACCCCCCGGAGACCTCGCCCAAGCTCGTTTCCCCGGGTTAAGGCAGTCACTCAACATTCCCTTGCGTAGTCATATCAGTTACAAAGATGTGTTCTTACTTCTCCCTTTCTTCTAGGCAGTTCTCGTCAGACAATACGAAGAGCAGAAACTCTTCTAGGCAGTTCTCGTCAGACAATACGAAGAGCAGAAACTCTTCTAGGCAGTTCTCGTCAGACAATACGAAGAGCAGAAACTCTTCTAGGCAGTTCTCGTCAGACAATACGAACAGCAGAAACTCTTCTAGGCAGTTCTCGTCAGACAATACGAACAGCAGAAACTCCAGGGCTAGCCTGTTCGCTCATCAACCGTGGCTATCTCGGGGGGGTTACCCCAACGGAAGTGATTTCTCCCCTTTTCCCTTTGTCCTGAGCTGGAAAGACAGAAGCATGTGCCCGAGCTATGCCTGAGAGATGCACGGCCTACGGCGGCGGCTAGCGCCTCGCTGGGAAACTGCAGCTTCCACTGAAAGAAGGGGCACACGAATGAAGTATAGTAGAACACCCATGCTAGCGGGGAAGAGAGACGGTCGGGTGGGCAGGATAGTGAAAAAGACTTCAGATTTTCTTTTTTTCGGTGGCAAAGAGAGCAGAAGAAGGAGGAGAAAAAGAAAGAGGCAATTCAAAGACAGAGAAAAAAATAGGTTGAAGTCCAGGAAAGCAAAGAGAAACTGCGAAGGATGACAAAAGGGAGAAGGAAAAAAGGGTAAAATGAGAAAGAGAGGGACGGACATAAGCTACGAGAGCACAAACGGACAGCCAAAACGGGGATCATCCCAACAATAACAGCGCGACCTTGCACGCACGTCGAAGAAAACTCGCTGGGCCTGATCACCCCATTCTGATAGATACTGATGGACTGCACACGTCGTAGAATGCAAATACGCAGACATCTGTTCATTCGGGCCCTCGTTGTACTACTGCCCGTGGAGGGAGAGAGAGGTTGTCCCTTGACAGAGTGGACGGATGCTCCTCGTCCTCACCTTTTTGACGGTTGTGTCATGCTCGTTCTTGCTGGACGCTAGCGCCCAACAATGCGGGTTTGCGCAGCCGTTAGCCGGTATCGACAACGGGGCTTCACCGGCCACTCAAGGGCTCGTGTGAGGGCGGGGGAAAATGTCCCTTGACAGAGTGGACAGGTGCTTCTCGTCTCACCTTTCTGACGGTTGCGTCATGCTCGTTCTTGCCGGACGCTAGCGGTCAGCAATGCGGGTTTGCGCAGCCGTTAGCCTGTATGTGACGAGGGTGCTTCACCGGCCACTCAAGGGCTCGTGTGAGGGCGGGGGAGATATGTCCCTGACAGAGTGGACAGGTGTTTCTCGTCTCACCTTTCAAACGGTTGCGTCATGCTCGTTCTGCCGGACGCTAGCGGTCAGCAATGCGGGTTTGCGCAGCCGTTAGCCTATATGTGACGAGGGTGCTTCACCGGCCACTCAAGGGCTCGTGTGAGGGCGGGGGAGAAATGTCCCTTGACAGAGTGGACAGGTGTTTCTCGTCTCACCTTTCTGACGGCTGCGTCATGCTCGTTCCTGACGCTAGCGGTCAGCAATCCGGGGTTGCGCAGCTGTTAGCCTGTATGTGACGAGGGTGCTTCACCGGCCACTCAAGGGCTCGTGTGAGGGCGGGGGAGATATGTCCCCGACAGAGTGGACAGGTGATTCTCGTCTCACCTTTCAAACGGTTGCGTCATGCTCGTTCTTGCCGGACGCTAGCGGTCAGCAATGCGGGTTTGCGCAGCCGTTAGCCTGTATGTGACGAGGGAGCTTCACCGGACACGCAAGGGCTCGTGTTGCAATAGCAGAGGGAGGAAGAGAAATGTCCTTTTTGACAGAGTGAACGGGTGCACCTCAGGTACGAGCGTGCCATTGCTCGCATCTGCTTGGACACTAGCGCTGTTGAACGCTGCGCCCGGCACTGAACCGGGACTACAGCACGTTTGCCCCTTTGCCACGCCATGTCAAATGGCGGGCTCCTCGAGCATTTCCCGCAATGCTAGTGCTGATTCAAACAAAAATACTCGAGGACTGCCTTGTGCTTACTTCGAAGGAGGGCTCGACGGGGAGAAACGATGCAACGACAAAGGTGGGCCTCTTTCTTGTTGAACGCTTACGCCCGCCACTAAACCCAGATTCGCCTGTGTTTCGTGATCACCTTCTTTGAGATTTCGCAACTGGCAGTGTCCTCAAGTATTTGCTACAAAGCAGCCTGCTCTAAGCAGGTGCTTGCACAACAAGAAGGAAAAAAGCACAGCGGCAGTGCTTCTCAAGGAGAAGGTGGCAATCCGAGGTGTAGCCCTGATTCTTCCCAGATAAAAACATTCCGGGATCGCCAGACTGATGAGAGAACTTAGAGAAGAAGAGACAAAGGTGGGGGGGAAGAAATCTTAGTGAGAGTAATGTATAGGCAGTGGGGGGAGAAAGGGACTTTCTGCACACAGCCCCGGCGACAACATAAGTTGTGGATAGTCATCACAGGGCTTTAGCCTGACACAGCTGCCACCCACCTTGGGTCGCTGCAGCAGCCCTCGCAAGAGGGTGCGCCAACCGTGAGTGTACGTAGGCGCTTCCATACAACAGCTGCATCAGACGCGGGTTGATCCTCTAGGCGATGCCACTCACCTGTCAGGCTCGCTGACTGTTGCCCCGAAAAGCCTGCTGTCACGCAAAGAAGAGTTGAGCCGCAGCTCTTGACGAAGACAGATGGAGAAAGGAACAGGGCCTGAGGCGTGTGTTTTGTTCGTACGTGCCGGGGGGGAGGATCAGCCTGCTCGTGTAGGATAGTGAGTGAATATGATCGTTTTTAGGCTAACCTGCACCCAAACAAGCTGCCAACGTTCTCTTTCGTGTTTACACTGCATTGTTACTACAAAAAAAGAAGGGGGTTACTTTTCGCTTTTTCTCACGAACGGGGGGGTCGGCCTTGCTTGCTTTTGGCTTTGTAGGTTCACCCGACTCCCCAAATCGTGGTTAGCACAAACTCAAGAGGTCTAGTCAACTATTCCCTGCAGGATTTGCATACTTTTAAAAAGAACGAGTAGACCCACCCCACGCCTTTTTCAGAGTTAAAGCTTTTTTCGAGCGATATTGGTGGATTCGAAGAGTTTTCAGCTGTAAACTGTACAAAACAGTGGTACCCCACTTTGGCAACTGCACGATCAGAGCACGATTTCATGTGAAATGGCAAAAGCACCAATGAAGGAGAACACGAGTCTGAGACTCCGCTTTTACCGCGTACCATGTTGAAGGAGAACACGAGTCTGAGACTCCGCTTTTACCGCGTACCATGTAAGTTCACTCGCCTTTCTCCGAGATTTTGCACGCGCGCACACACAAAATACTCGAGGGACTGCCTTGTGCTCATTTCGACGGAGGCCAGAAGGGAGATACAACTACAAAGTGGGTCTTTTTTGTTGAACGCTTACGCCCGCCACTGAACCCAGATTTACCTGTGTTTCGTGTGGGCTACAGCACATTTACCTCCTTTGATCGTGGAATATAATAGTTGCGATAGTGGGGAGTCATCGGCATGCCGATGAGTATCACACTATACGCTACCTTTGATTTTTCGCAACTGGCAGCCTCCTCAGGTATTTCCTACAAAGCAGGTGCGGGGAGGACGCCTGGAGGCTGTTGTCACAGTGTTTTCCCCATCAGTTCATCTGCACAAGTCTTTCAGCGAGGAGCCAAATATTCCCAAGAGTACTTTAGTACTGACAAAAAAAAAAATGCCGAACGGGGTAAAACCTGCGCCACCCAGCCCTATTTTTGGGGGTGTACCAGGTTTTACCCGGTTCAAGACTAATCCAATTACGACTAGCTCGTTTTTCGTTGTCTTCATTTACCTTTCCGTGTGCTGATCCGGAAACGTTCCTTCAGTGCAAATGTACGGCGTTAAAAAGAAGAAGAAAGGCAGGAAGGAAAACACAAAAAAACACAGACACACACACACACACACACACACACTCACACACACACACACACACACACACAACAACAACAAAAAAACAGGAGCGACCCCGCCAGGACGTGTGATGCCCGCTGAAGCCACCAAGATTCTCCCGCTTTCTTCGACCGGTGCTACCAAGCTCGGCAAGCTACGGGCCGCCCCTTCATGCGGGGGACGCGGGAGCGGGTGGCCAGTCAGACACGTCGGCGTTGCATGCATGCCGTGCGTTTGTACGTTTGCACAGTGGAGGCACGCAGCAAAGGCAGCTATGCGGTTGGCACCATTGCGCAATGGAGCAATCGTGTTGCAAATACCGCACGCCTTCCTTCGTTTGCAGAGTGTAACGGTCAAGCCACCGCACTCGACTTTCACGTTGAAGGGGTGCGTGCTGCAGAATGGAGCGAAAAGCTGTTTAAATACGGCCCACGCGTTCCCACATTTGCACAGCTCAGCGCTCAACTTCTACGGAGAGGTGTACGTTTATATGTTTGCACAGTGCGATGTCCAGCTGCCAGAGCTACACTTCTGCACAAAACAGCGATTATGGTACCCCGAAAACCCCGTGTTGCGGGGTTCCTGCGTAGTTCGCGCGTGGGTTTGTGAAACGGCGAGGGCTACATCATATAATTGTACTGGATTATTTTCGCCGCAGGGGCAAGTTATACAAGCCCTGTCAGGACCGTTTTGGACACTCAGTTAACCACCAGCTGCATACGGAGCCTGTCCGAGGAGTCCGACCCCGTATCGCGGAGTTATTGCGTACTTCGTTACTTCGGTTTTCGGGGGTACCAGATTAGTGTTCAATACAGCTATGCGTTTCCACATGGGCACTCAACTTCTACGTGAAGGTGCGCGCATGTGTACGTCCGCACAGCGCAACCCCCAGCTGCCAGTGCAGCTACACTTTCTGCACAAAAACAAGGATTAGTGTTCAAATGCAGCTATGCGTCCATATTTTCTTTGCGCAGCGGCGCTCAACTTCTACGTGGAGGTGCGCGCTTATGTATGTCCGCACAGTGCAACGACCAGCTGCCCAAAAGGCAGCACGTTTGCATCAGCCACACGGGTCGGGTTGATTGCAGCTCGCGCGCTTTCTACGAATTTCTTTCTCGACAATGCAACGCAGCAAGCGGCGTAGAGCAGGCAACGCGATCTTGCACAAACGAAAGCTGTGTTGCTCGCACGTTCACCTGGCGTCCACGACCTGCTTTCGGCGGTTTGCAATACGCGTGTGCCCACGCTTATACACAGACAGACTACACTCGCACCCAAACCATCAATGCCAGGCCCCTGAACGTCGCCAGTCCTGCTTACCAGAAGTGGCCCACTTAGAACCAGGATTCTATGTCAGGGTTCAATGAAGTACCCCCGAACCGACACCATTTGTGGGATCGGATGAGAGTGATCACTCGGACACCTTAAGTCAGCTCTCGGTGCATCCCGCGTCGCCAGTCCTGCTTACCAGAAGTGGCCCCCTTAGAACCAGGATTCTACGTCAGGGTTCAATGAAGTAACCCCTCTGCCCACGCCCATATAAAGTTTGAGAACAGGTCGAGGAAGCGAATTCCCCCAAATGCCTCCAATCATTCGCTTTACCTGGCGTAACTCCTGTTTTGGTTCTAGCTATCCTGAGGGAAACTTCGGAGTGAACCAGCTACTAGATGGTGGGCACAATTATCACAAAGACCACGATACCACCAATAAGACGGGCGCTTCGTTTCACTTCGTGTCCGCCGGTTGATCGACTTCCCGCTTGCTTTCGCCCTGTTTCTCATTTTTCAGGTTCGGAACTCTGATCAGCCGCCGAAAAGCGCGCTTTTTTTTTTAGTGTTCAGATAACGCCACGGCGCAACAAAATAGCTACTCTACTCGAGACAGACACAAGGCATCCAAGATGCCTTTCAACAGCCAACCAACAGGGATGGGATTGCCGAAAGGGAATGTGCGAGCATTCCGCAACCAATGGATGCAGAGACCCGAAGTGGCGACACATCGACAATCCTGTTGACCACGATGCAGTCGTCTCCTTTTGAAGGACAGAGCTACGGGGGTAGACACAAAGGCAGATCTGAGACACCTCTCTGTACAGGGCAACCCAATGCATCCAGTGACAGAGCTCAGGGACAACTTGTCGAATACTAAAAAAAGGTTCCGGGTAGCCAAACAGTAGCAGGATCAAACAGTGGCAGTGTTTTTAGACAACCAGACGTGTGTCAAATAACTGGTATTATGCGACCCCCCCGTTTACCTCACGGGAGCAACGCACCAAAAAGGAACTTGCCGGTACTACCACACTGCCGCTTGAGTGGTGTAAGACGCTATTCTGCCACACCTAGAAGTGGATGAACAAACGGCGCCATTACGTCAGGACAGGCTGCGTGAGACCAGAGATAAAGCGAGTTGAAAAAAATGAGATTGTTGGTGGGGAGCTTCCGCAGGCGCCAAAAGGCGCACAAACTTGTCCAAACCGGAATACATGCCGAGGTTAGATCTCCAAAGTGACATTTGGTGAAATGCTTTCGCAATCAAGACAAAGCGTGCGGCCAGCAGGGTTGTGATGCCACCTTGGTGGGACTAATCTCGCGTTTCGTTCATCATCCATTTTCTGTTTCTTTCGTAGACTGTTTCTCGGTTTCTCGTTTTACTTTTGGTTCGGCGGTTTTTTATTCTAGACTTTTTCTTCTCTCTTATCGCTTCCCCTGCGGGGGCCAAGCTTCACGTGTTCGGCGGTCCTGCAGAGCCACGGGCCTACACGGGTCCCAAACTAAAGCGTCAAGGCGTGGAGCATCTTGGGGCTTGGCGCTTGCGCTGAACACAAGCTCGTCGAGACGGTCAGCGACAGGGCAGAGCTGACGAGGTGTAGCACTGTGCTACCTCCGACTCGACCGTCACGTTCCTGGACCAGGAGCGGCCTTTTCTTTTTATTTCTTCTTCTTTCTCTCTTATCGTGGGCATTTGCTGGTCTCTCGTCTTGATGGAGGGTTCGACACGTCTTTTAATTCGTTCTTTGATTGAAACAGTTTAAAAAGGTTGTAATTAGTTAAAAAAGCGAGACAGAGAAAGGACAGGGCCGGCCTTGAGTATCGGAAAATAGATGCTCCAGCCGGAATGATGTGCCTTGCGTGCCAGCTTTGCTAACTGTGACTACAATCGAAAAAGAACTGTAAGGATTCCTTGCGACGATTACGAGGTTTACTGTTTATGCTGAAGTTTCGTGATCTTCGCACCGCCACGTTCTCATTCAAACCGGGATTGACTCGATCGATAATGGTCAGCAAGCCAAATCATCGTCGAATCGAGATTCGGACAGCAGTCTGAGAGACTGGATTTTTCAAGCGACATTCAACTAGTGATGGGCATGGGCAAACCCATGCCCTGCTTTTGCGTTTGGCTGCCCTGATGAGTCTCATGCAATTCCCATTTGGCCATCGCGTCTGGCCGCGGTCATCATCGTTTTCAGAGCCAAGACAACCGGTAACCGTAGAAGCTGGGGGACTGCAAGAACGTGCTTGGAATGGGTAGGTGTTGAGTACCGCACTGGTCCTGTCTGCACCGTGTTTCGGTCCTTTAAGCCACGGACACATAAGGCGGACCATCATCAGCGCGGAACCTGAGTGTCTGCAGACATGACTGCGGTGTGAGTCTGGTTTGTCAGGCGGCTGGGGGACGGGGCGTACCACTGGAACACATCGGAGCAGGATCTCTGACCTTGAGAGGTCACTTATTAACAAGCCCCTGTTTGCCAGATTTGCGGGAAAGAAAACAGAACTAAATGAGAATCGATACAAGGTGATCACCAATCCTTTTTGATTTCAATGCTACTGCTTCAGCGCGCACACGAAAAA
This sequence comes from Diplonema papillatum, assembly GCA_030068145.1. Classification (NCBI taxonomy): domain Eukaryota; phylum Euglenozoa; class Diplonemea; order Diplonemida; family Diplonemidae; genus Diplonema; species Diplonema papillatum. The sequence goes on from JAPJBO010000874.1 coordinate 52,909, forward strand.
ATGAACGACGTGTCCGGACTAAGATTGTGGACCTTTACTGAGTGTTTTTTTTTCTTGCCTTTACTCCCTGTGGCCCTGGTAGTATTTTCTAAACACAGCGGCGAAACAGCGCCACGTACAGACGGTTCCCCAAGCGCGACTGAATTGGGGCCATACTAGGACTAACACCCACAGGGGTCGGCTCGAAACCATGTTAAATCATGTTTTCGAGTGTTGTAGGCCAGTTTTTCGGTGTCTTTTGCTGAATATCGCCACCTAATTTTTTGGTAACCCGTGTGGTACCAAACCATGGTGGTACAGAACATATGGTGATAATAAAATCCTCACTCCTATGCTTGTGTCTGTCACTCTCGTCCTCCGCTCCTGCTCTGCTTGCCGCGCGCAGTATAGTTGGAGCAAAAGGTGAAGCCAGAAAGCTGTTAATCTTGCTGCTGACCACATGAAGTGGTGCCACGGGAACTCCGAAGAAAATGAAGCAAGTGGGAAGGGAGGGAGGGGAAGCAAGCTACTTTGTTCCTCTGGACGGATTGGGAGCGGCAAACCTGTCGTTCGGATTATTATTAGTCTTCAAAGAAACAAGTTTCTTTTCCTACCAAAAAAAGCGTCATTAGGATCAATAAACCCCGCGAACACGGAGAAACCCCTCGAAACAGAGGGGAAAACGGCAAAAAAATGAAAAAAACCACACACCAGGAGTGCAGCGGCAACGGCGATAACGACACCCACAAGCACGAAGACACCGATACCGAGAACGACGACAACAAACACCACAGATGATGGGAAGGCGGTGTTGGCAAAACACAAAAAAACGAGCCACAAGGCATTTGCAACACTTTTAAAAACGGTACCGACGACCAAAAAAGATGAGGGGACGTTGCCCCTACCTCTACCTGCCCGACGGGTGCTAAACGCGGCGACAGTACTGCGTTTCAGATGTTGAGAACTTCGTCTCTGCCCGGTTCTGCTTCCACTGCTGGGTACCCAAAAAAAAGGTTGCTAAACACCTGCCAAAGATGCCCATTTTCCCGCCAAAAACACTCATAAACACGTTTTGCCATGGTTTCCAGCCGATTTCGGGCCAATTTGGTTTCAGAATGCTCATAGTTTTGCATCGTCAAAAATGACCCCCGCGGACACCCATTTGACCCCCCCTAGGGCTATGATGGCAAGTAAACGGAAACGTTTCCCGTTTCCGTTTCCGTTTCCGTTTCCGTTTCCATACTTTCAAGGAAACGGCGTTTCCTTATTTGGGAAACGGCTGCTGCAGATTGCAGTGTGTAAGGTGACCACACCTCGGATGGGCGGGGGGAAATTTTTTTAGGGGTATTTCCCAACGAGCCAGCAAAACAAATTTATCTGTGCAAACGGTGCTGTCTCCGAAGTAGTCCCGAGCTGCGCGGTCCTTCGTAGTGGTGGCAACCAAGCACTCAGAGAATTGGGCCTGGAGACCTCCCCGTAAAGTTTCTCGACAAGGTTCGTATGCGCGACAGTCTTTTCGGTTTTGGCTGCAAGTTGACACACCCTGTCGGGGATGTGAGCAGCCTCAGAAGCTGGAGTTAAAGCTGGAGTTAAAAAAGCGGGTGACACACCCGCTTTTCGGGTGTGACTCGGGCACCCTCTTTAGCTCCAACTTCTGGGGCTGGACCTCACCGTGTAGTATTCCCTGGTGGTGTTAGCGTGGTTTGTGGGTAGCCTGCAAAATCAAGGAGCCGTTTCCGTTTCCGTTTCCGTTTCCGTTTCCATGTTTTGGAAAAAACGGATGGAAACGCGTTTACTTGCCAACATAGCCCTGGGGGGAAAATGTTTCTTGGGTTTGAAGAGCGCGTGGTGCTTGCACCACTGAGGCCAGGTTATTTAACCGCGGATTTAGTGAAGGATTGTTCAGGAAACGGTCGCGAGCGAAACCCGACCAGGTAACGACCATTTCACTGTCTTCTTTGCTTTGTGATGCGAACATCACGAGGTGCTGTCCGAAGACACCGCCCACGTGAGCACTGTTAAGCAGCGGTTGCCAGATACTCCCGTAGCACCTATTCACGGGTTTGCAGGGGTAAAAAGGAAGCCCGGGTTGGGGAGGGTGGTGGGTTTGGTGGGGGGGGGGAGGGGTCGTTGTTGTTGGTGCTGGTTTTGTGGGATGAAGTAGGGGAAAGAAAATTTCTTTTTGCGGTGGTCTCCGCTGGCCTGGTAGTCCGTGCTACCTCCTTTCTTTTACACTCGTTCTCTTCTCTACTCACTACTGTACGTACTCTTTCGCTCTTTTTCTCTCTTTGGCTAGCCAAAACAAAAGACTTCTGCGACCGACACCACGAACACATTCGCAATGAATGTGGCCCTGGGCCCCCCACGTGGGGGGGGGGGGGGGGGGGGGGGGGCAGGGTGTTTATTAAGATTTGGCCTAACCCGTAACATGTAACAAGTGCGGGTGGTGGTGGGGGGGGGGGGGGGACCCCCCCCCCCTCCTGCATGGCTGGCAGGTCACCCGGTGTCAAGCGACCGACTCCCCAACTGCCGCTGGCCAGGTCAGGCTGGCACGAAGGAGTTACGGAGGGCGGCAGCTTGGGCAATGCCGACTTTGCGGAGGCATTCAACGGACGACGATCTGTCGCAGTGGACACAAGGAGCTGAGCCCTGCGCTCCTTCCCAAAAACGCCAAGCAGCTCCTTTCGCTTCGCTGCGAGGTTATCCTTACCCTAATCTTGGCATCCGCGGAGTGCCCGTCCCGCGAGCGCTGTTCCAGAAACGGGCTAAAAAAACAAGAGTCGAGGGCCGAGGAAACCTTTCGGTATTTAGTATGTACACTAAAACAAGGATTAATCATCTCTGCTCTCGGTAGCTATTTATTCCCGCAGGGAGCCTGAGATACAGTAAATACACAACAACAAACATGACGGATGCCGCCTTCTTCATTGAAGCTGTTGCAGACGGCACGTTTGGAGAGTGCGTTGAATGGAGTGAGGAAAGGGTGCTTGCTCGTATCCGCGACTTGCGTGGTTCGCAAACACAGGACGCGCAAGCCTTTCAGGCTGAGCTTGCTGCCGCAAGCAACCCAAACTTGGGAATTAGCTCCAACAATGAAGGAGTGAAATTCTGTGTGTGGCACGACAAAGGAGTTACGGAGGACGGCAGCTTGGGCAATGCCGACGTTGCGGAGGCATTCAACGGACGACGATCTGCCGCAGTGGACACAAGCCTGCGTCCAACTTCTTCCCACGTTGCCACCTGGACACCGGGCAAAACGACACAGAATTTCACTCCTTCGTTGTTGGAGCTAATTCCCAAGTTTGGGTTGCTTGCGGCAGCAAGCTCAGCCTGAAAGGCTTGCGCGTCCTGTGTTTGCGAACCACGCAAGTCGCGGATACGAGCAAGCACCCTTTCCTCACTCCATTCAACGCACTCTCCAAACGTGCCGTCTGCAACAGCTTCAATGAAGAAGGCGGCATCCGTCATGTTTGTTGTTGTGTATTTACTGTATCTCAGGCTCCCTGCGGGAATAAATAGCTACCGAGAGCAGAGATGATTAATCCTTGTTTTAGTGTACATACTAAATACCGAAAGGTTTCCTCGGCCCTCGACTCTTGTTTTTTTAGCCCGTTTCTGGAACAGCGCTCGCGGGACGGGCACTCCGCGGATGCCAAGATTAGGGTAAGGATAACCTCGCAGCGAAGCGAAAGGAGCTGCTTGGCGTTTTTGGGAAGGAGCGCAGGGCTCAGCTCCTTGTGTCCACTGCGGCAGATCGTCGTCCGTTGAATGCCTCCGCAAAGTCGGCATTGCCCAAGCTGCCGCCCTCCGTAACTCCTTTGTCGTGCCAGCCTGACCTGGCCAGCGGCAGTTGGGGAGTCGGTCGCTTGACACCGGGTGACCTGCCAGCCATGCAGGAGGGGGGGGGGGGGGGGGGTCCCCCCCCCCCCACCACCACCCGCACCCCCTGACCGCGATCCGTAACATGTAACAGCCCTTAATAAGCACCCTGGGGGGGGGGGGGGAACTTAGTTTAATGTTTAGGCAGAACGCTGCCTCGCATGCATGTTTGATGCTAGCACCAAGTCTTCGTCGAAGAAAGTGTAAAATAAAATAGGGGAAAGGGAAAAAGGGTCGCAGGGAGTGTAAGACGTAAACTCCGCAGAGCACAGTGGACATGGTTGAAGTACCAAAAGGAAAAAGAGTGCGAGGAAGTAATCCTGCGTGCAAAAGGGGGTGACATGTTCACGGGGGGGGTGAGGTCCAGAGAGTCCGCCGATGTAAGGGCTTCACCTCCCGGCGCGTTTGACATTGAGGCGAAGACACCCACCAGTTGCTGTCATCTACCCGCCAGTTACTGTCGAAATCGGGCTGGATTTCGTTATTTTCTTGAGCTTTTAGCGGAGGTCAGTACTTAGAAAGCTTGGATTTTCAGCAGCAGGGCCTACCTGGTACCTGGCTTGCTGAAAGAGCCGACCAGGGTCCGAACGGATCCATCGAAGATGCGCGCTGGACGAGAGGCCAACAACGCCAACAGCAGACCTGCCGACTACGGGAAGCATGCCTTCCTGACAGAATTTTAGCCACATGCAATGTGCGAGGAAATGATCATTTGCCAATTTGCCACCTGAAACCACGTCCAGTATTTGGCCTCAGGGTAGTGCGGTCAATGAAAACTGTAGTGTTTCCCTTTTCTGATTTCTCCTACTCTCGCGGTGTACGGTTTCAAATTGGGTGCAGCGGTTCGCGGAGAGTGCTTAAACTGAAGCAGCGGCATGAGTGACAGAGTGGGAGATAGCTCAGTCCAAAGAATCAGAGCAGGAGGAGTCCCGAGCGTGTTTTTTTCTTATCACCACCTCTTTTGAATCTGTTCTGGAGATCCGGCCATGCACGTCAGAGTTTCCGAGCCCTTGTTTCAGAAAGAAAGTTCTTTTTCTGCCAAGTGCCCAAGGCTGCAATACTTATTTGTGCTGCCAACAATCAACCGGGGTTGATGTGCAGACAGTATTCTTTCACCAAAAAAAAGTTGCGTACCAGCTACTGTCAGCTACCTGCCAGTCTCTGTCTACATCATGCCTTCGAACACGCCATTTTTCCTGCTTTTTTGAAAAACGTCCTTTTTTTGACGAAGAAAATGATAGTTACGTCTTCTTTTTTCATTTTTTTTTTTTTTTTGACCACGACAGTCCTTTTTAAGAGTTTTTTTTGACCACGACGGTCCTTTTTAAGAGTTTTTTTCTTCTTTTTTTGCCTTCGTTTGGTTCACCCGGCGGCCTGTGTCTTTTTTAGAGTGAAAAGTTACGGTCCTTTTTAAACGAAGCATGATTGTTAGTTTAGACGGCTTCTTGATGTGACGAAGCCTTCGAACATTTTCGCAGCGGTTCCTAAACAATTACAGTTTCGTCACTATACGCCACGTTGCGCTTGGAATGGTGACGCGCTCTACCGTCTGCACCGTGCTTGGCCCTTCAGCCACGGATACAAAAGCCGGGGCATCAACAGCGCGGAACCGCTGTGTCTGCGCGCTGACCAGCAACCAGAAATCCCGGTATAGCAGATCGTATCTTTCGAGGCGGTGTCCCCCCAGCCAAGACGCACCAAACGCAGGAACATTTTTTTTTTTTTTTTTAAGAGTGAAAGTTCGCTTGAAACTCCGGGGGTTTTAAAAGTGAAGGTCTTTTTCCTTTAGAGTCAACCACTTAAGGACGGAGGGGCGGTGAATTTAATTTGGGAAATGGGCTTTTCATGGCAGACTTCAGATACCCGTTCAGAGTCCGGAGACCAAGAAAGCAAACGAAGACCCTTTTCGTTTGAAATTGACTTCGTATAAGCGGTGAAAAATCCTTGCATTCAACGACGCGTGTATGCGTCGTTCGTCCTTAAGTGATTAATATTCGTTTGAGATTCCAGGATTTTAAAGTCTCCGGATGACCTTTTTTTTTTTTTTTTTTTTTTTGCAAGGTTGCCCAGTGTTCCCGCTAAGGCCGATGACCCGGTCTTTTTTAAAAATGGCTCCTGGGCTTTTTTTTTCTTCGTGCGCTGGGCTGTGGCTGGGTTTTTTGTCCAGTATGTGGTTCATGGGGGAAGAGTACGGTGCTGCGAACTGTACCGTTCGGATTGAACGCACCAACAGTTGCAGCGTGGAGCGTCAGTTGTGTTCACCGAACACCGGCTCTTGCATCAAGGATACTCGCTTGCTTGGCAACAGAGCAGCCCAGAGCTTCTTTCGACGTTGTACGACGCTGTCAATCGACGTTGACAATCCGAATCTAGCGGCCAGTTCGAACTTGGCATTCAGCGAGTTATCGAGTTCCTGAAGGCCCGCAGCATCCGCCCGCTAGCGCCGAACAGTGTCGTCTGCCGCAGCTTTTTCTGCGCCCCGTCCTCATTATCCTGACAACTGCGCTTTTGTCCAGGCATTTTGTTGTCACGAGAGTCCCTCTTTCCTGCTGAACTGTTGTTGCGATTCGCCCACCTGCACTACTACTCAATGCCACAGCCCTACTGCACTGGTCGGTTGCTAGCCGGTCTTTTTTCGGCAAAAAAAAATACCGGCCTTTTTGCCGGGTGCTTTTTGAGTCATAAAAGACCAGCTTTTTTCTTAGCGGAAGCACCGGGGTTCTCTCTTTTTTTTTTTTTTTTTTTTTTTTGGCACGCACAGTGCTCCCGCTAACCTCACTTTTAACCTGGGCGAGGCCTTTTTTTTTTTCTCCCCCGCTCAGGGGTTATTCTAATCCCCGAAATTCTGAAAAATCCCGGTTAAAAATCTTTGATATGGCCAGAAAAATTTTTTTCCCACGCTGCGCGTGGGAAAGCATGGATTGCTGAAGCAAGCAGTGTCCCACACAGTAGTGTCATACGTTAGCACAGTGTCGACCACAGTGCTACCACTAAAACCAAATGCGGTGAGCGACATCGCTTTTAGTTTCAAAATCCTTTCAGGCCTGTGAGCTTCAGGATAGCAAACGATCCTCCAGTGACTGATTACTGGGTGTGATGGAAAACTCAATCTGGCTGCTGCTTCTCCACTTTGTTGTAGCCTTCACTTGTCAGTCCCAGTGGGCACTACGGTATGATGGCCTCAACGCCTTTCAACGAATCGAGGCAGGGCGAAGCTGCTCACGACAGGCGCCCCCCAACACGCTAATCCCAACGCCCCTCATGCCCCATAGATATTTCTGGACCACATCGCTGGCAAGCTGTGCACACACAAAACAGCAACTACGACTCCAGGATCTGAGTCTGTAGCCTGGGTCCCTTGCCAAAAAGTTTTCACCAGAAATCCCCATGGTTAAAAAATCTTTTTTCACCGGCCTGTTTTCAGAATTTTTTTTTTTTGGTGAAAAAATTTTTTTTAACCATACAGGATAATCCCTGCCCCCGCTAGGCACAGGGGTTTATATAGCTTTTTCCTCCTCTGTAGAAAAGTCCTTTTTCGCCCTCGGGGTCCTGTGTGGGATCCAAAATTTAATAGAATTGGTAGTCAAGTGGCAAGCACTACCATGCCAGCCCAGCCCAACACAACCCAACCTCAGTGTTGGAACAAGAATCAGACGAAATGATTAAGCTAATTTGTAAGAGAGGGGGGGTCTGGGGGGCAGCGCCCCCAGCGCTTGGGGCGGTACAGCGAAGAATTTCCGCACCAGTATTGATTCCAAATTCAATTAGAACCGGTAGTCAACGTCTGATGCCAAACCCCAAATCTAATTAGAACTGGTAGTCAACGTCCAATTTCGAATTCCAAATTTAATTGGAATTGGTAGTCAACGTCCAATTTCCGATCCCAAATCTAATTAGAATTTGAATCCAAATTTAATTAGAATTGGTAGTCAACGTTCAATTTTGGATCCAAATTTAATTAGAATTGGCAGTCAACGTTCAGTTTCCGATCCCAAATTTTTTTAGACTTGGTAGTCAACGTCTCGCCTCCCGCCACCCCCTTTGGCCCTCCCGCCCCTGGCCCTCCTGCCTCCTCTTTCCCCGCCTCCTTTTTACTCTTCCTGCCCCACGGCTTCGCCATGGCTTCGTCCCTCGGCTCACCCCCGCTGATCCCGGTTGGTAGTGACCCGGCCCTACCCCAACCCAGGCCCTACCCCAACCCCCAGCCCAAAATTAATTCAATTTTTTTTTCGCGCTCGGGGTGGCCCCGAGCCCCAGACCCATATATAAATCACTGGCTAGGCACTCGCGTTTGGTGCAGCCTATTTGCTTGTTGCAGGGGGGGCACTCGAGTCTTCAAAATGGGGGGGTCCGGGGGGGCTCCGGCCCCCCCGGCGAACGGTACCAACGGGGAAAAGGTGAGGAATTCCTCATGAGGAATTCCTCACCCTCTTCTTTCGAGGAATTCCTCGCACTTTTTCGTTAGCGGGAGCACTGGGCACGCACACAAACAAACCGAAGCGCCGTTTTTCTGTATTTGGGGGTTTTCGGGGATTTGTCAAGGGGGCACGATGGCTGTCACAGCACATCCCCCCCTCCACCAACTCTCCCCACCCGTTCTCTGACCTTTTTTACTTGTTTTTTGCTTTTTTTATGGTGACAAGCGCGTTTGTCATTAATAAAAAGTGACGGATTGGCAGCGTATTTCGTGTTGCGACGAGCTTCGAAACAGGTGACTACAACATAGTGCCCAAGGGTCGCTTCTCTTCTTTTTTTTTTTTTTTTTTTTTTTTTAGTCTCTCCTTCCGGGAGTGCTTGGAAGTACCCATATCAAAGTGGACGGACCCTAACTTCACCCACCTCTGCGACGATTGCTACGTCCTTGCTGAGGACATCCGTCCTCAGTAAGGGCGGCCTTTTCGTCTTCTTTTTTTTTAGAGTCAAAGTTTTTGTTGGTTGAGCCAAAACGGCAACGGATACGGAAAACACTCCAGAGAGCTGCTGAAGCAGGCAGAAAGGTAGGCCGACAGGAGTAACGGCAGTGCCTGTACTAACTTTGGGTCTCGCTCAATCAAACAGACCCCCACCCCCGCCCTAAAGACATAACGCTACCATCAAATGCGCATGAGAGGCCGTGCTCTGTCTTAACAGTAAACTACGATTTACCCCCCGCGGCGAAACGCGGAGGAGAATGTCGACAAAATGACTAATTCACGGTGTTGGCCACAGCTCCGCGGCGCAAGAACGCAAGCGGGCTCTCTTCCCGGGAGAGGTGGCAGTTTTGGGAGTTGCGCGAGAACACACCCCCGGCACTGCTGCCCATGCATCCGAGGATTGTTGGTCACACCTCTGGAAATTCTCGCACTTCCTCCAAACCTGTTTTTGTTCATCTAACGGGAGTTCGGATAGTACGCTGCCATCGATCGATTTTTGTTCTTAGCCACATGCAATGTGTGAGGAAACTGAACCGCCCAAGTAGGACCTTCTCATCATGATCATTTGCCAAATTTGCCACCTGAAACCACGTCCAGGATTTGGGCTCAGGGTAGTGCGGTCAACGAAAACTCTAGTTTCCCTTTCTACTTTCTCCTACTCTCGCGGTGTACGGTTTGACAAATTGCATTTGTTAGACACAATAAACGCGTTTCCTCGGGGGTGGGACTACCGTCAGCCACCGCGAACGTTCGGGAGGCGGGGTGTCGCGTTGTAGCCTTACACAACAGGACTTTCTCTGTGGCGCAGGGGGGGGGGCTCTTAAGAAGACGAACGAAAACCTAGACGCAAATATAGCTCAAAGCATCTGCAGAATAACACGAAAAGCCTCCAGACAAAACCCCCGTTTTCACATTTCTCCTTCCCTCCGCGGCTGACAATTTCTGCTGTCATCGTTTGCATGCAAACTCTACTCCGTTTTCCGCGTATTTCTTCAAGAAAGCGCGATTCGGAAATGTTTTGGTCCCGCAAGAGACCCAGGGGATTTCGACCATTTCTAGGCCGGTCCGTCCCTATCTCTTGAAGCTGCATCGAAGTGCCTGCCGCTGTTTATCACAGTGAATCGCGGTCCACCACGGTCTATCAGGTCCATCCCTAGTCCCTAGAGCTGCATCGAATTGCCCGGTGCTGTATTCTTCGGTCTATCCCGGTCGGTCAAGAGGGGTGGACCAGCTCAATTTCACCGTCGGAAGTCCGCTGCTATGGAAATCGCAGATCTCTGTTGTATTGATATCGTGGTGGCATATTTTTCTTGCATGTTGTCACATGTTATGTCGTTTGTCATGCAACATGCGAACCTCTTCATGGTGGAGTCCAGCCTCAGAAGCCGGAGTTAAAGCTGGAGTTTGGAACGCGGGCGTCACACCCGCTTTTCGGGTGTGGATTTCCATGTGTTTTGGTTGGAGCACACCCCCTTTTCGGGTGTGACTCGGGCACACCCTCTTTAACTCCAGCTACTGAGGCTGGACCTTACTAGGGCTGGGCAGGGGGGGGGGTATAGTCATCGGCATGCTGATGAGGACTACACTATGCCAGCCTATGGTCATAGCCTACGGTCACCTCGAGAATTCGTTACGAAGCAGCAGCTTTTTTAAAGAATGGTTGAGTCGTAGATCTTGATAGAACAGACAGAAAGAAGAAGGTGATGGTATTCTTCGCTTTTTCTCTCGAAAGGGGCGGGGGGGTCGGTCCTGCTTCAGGGCGTGTTGGCGTTGCCTACTCCAGCAATGCATGAGCAGCACAATCTCACGAGTTCTGGTCAGCCATTCCATGCTGTTGCCTCGCGGCGCACGGGGGGTGCCCACTCTACGGGGTTTCGCATGTTGCGTAACATGTGATCACACGGAAAATACGTTGAAAAATCCAACGTGATCACATGCTACGTCAGCTCTCTGCTCACATGTCATCAACATGGTGGAACAAGTTGGGTCACATGTTGTCAACATGTGGAATCACTTGCAGTTTCAACCAGCCGTGTGGGTAAACGTTCTTTCTTTCTCTCTGGCGCGGCGGGGGCCCTCCCGAAAGGGCGGCCTAGAAGGCGTTTCTCGGCAGAGCCCCCCGCTGACGGCGTCGTTCTACAGGTTGCGGCAAGTCCGGGTCATTCTCGAGAACGCATTCACACGTTCACGTCGTGAGTCCGGGCTCGGGTTGAAGTTCGGGCGACTAGGGCAGTGATGGGTGCGCGCATGCCGTGGGCACTTTTAGCGTTTATTGTGGTTTAGAGGTTCGGTGTGTCAGGGTCTCCGGTTGACCATTGAGGCTGTGAGGCGGGTAGTATGAGGGATGCAGGCATGATTACACACTTTAACTACGGCTAGCCTTTTTTTTTAAAGTCGGCGCGCACGCGTGGGCACCCATCACTGGACTACGGGGGTTGCAACCGCCAGCGGCGGCTGGCATGCGATCACCGGCGCACGGGGTTGCAAGCGCCACCTGAACCAGTCTAGACATAGTGGTCAAACAATTCGCACTATCGCATAATATCGCATTTGAGATTTTGGCACCAATTATCACATTTTCATTCGCAGCATCGCACGATTAAATCCTGGGCGAAGACAGTATTATGGACTACCTTCGCATGCCGATCGTATGTGAAAGTTTTGTGCAATAATGCGATGATTATTATCGCATGCGAATCGTTTGACCACAATGTCTGGAGGAATGCGTGAGGTACTCAGGGCACGTCGGATTTATCGGGCCACGACTAGCTTTCGCGAACGGCAACTTCCAACTTCGCATCCAAATTCCGCGCCTGTGTGAGTCCGAATGTACCCTCCTGTTGTTCCGCGGGTTTCAGCCTTGTAGTCGTCTCGTGGAAAGTGCCTTCGAAAGGCAGAGGACCGATGGGGCCGAATCACCACTAACTCCTCCGCAAACTGGCGAAACACGGTGTGGGCAGTGTGCACGGGTTCAAGGAACAAGGTCCGGCGTCCAGGTTGATCCTGGTGCTCTGGACAAGTCTCCGTTGGACCATGCTACAAGCTGCAGAACAACAGCGGTGGCAACAAGATGCGAGAGCCCCAGCTCACCACGTTGATGCTGCAGCTTGCGATAGCTCGGACGCATTATCTAGAACGCATCCGCGCTCATGCGAGTCGGAGCTTGGGGTGGGGAAGCTGAGGACGGAGACGACACAAGTCAGCCGCGTTAACGGCCTGTGCCCACCTACTGAAAGTGAATGTGCCAAACCCTGCAAACAAGAGGTTGCCCTTGGAAGATGGGGGGCGAGGGAGGTTGCTAGAGTGTCCGGGAGCCACATTCCTGCTGCAGAACGGGCAAACTCCGGCGGATTGGTGCAAATTCACCTTACGGAGAGACGGGTTGCCCAGGCCTCCGACGGCGTGTGGGGTCAGTCACGAGCAGCCACATTCTCGACGCCACATCCCGCTGTCACGGGAGTGGACGGGAGGCGAGTGTCCCCGGCTGCCGGAAGGGCAAAGTCCAGCGGACTGGTGCAAGTTCATCTTACGGAGAGACGGGTTGCCCAGGCCTTCGGCGGCGTGTGGGGTCAATCACGATCAGCCACATTCTCGACGCCACATCCCGCTGTCACGGGGGTGGATAGGACTGGGCCCGGCTGCCGGCAGGACGGGCAAACTCCAGCGGACTGGTGCAAGTTCATCTTACGGAGAGACGGGTTGCCCAGGCCTTCGGCGGCGTCACGATCAGCCACATTCTCGACGCCACATCCCGCTGTCACGGGAGTGGACAGGACTGGGGCGAGTGTCCCCGGCTGCCGGCAAGACGGGCAAACTCCAGCGGACTGGTGCAAGTTCATCTTACGGAGAGACGGGTTGCCCAGGCCTTCGGCGGCGTCACGATCAGCCACATTCTCGACGCCACATCCCGCTGTCGCGGGAGTGGACAGGACTGGGGCGAGTGTCCCCGGCTGCCGGCAAGACGGGCAAACTCCAGCGGACTGGTGCAAGTTCATCTTACGGAGAGACGGGTTGCCCTGGCCTTCGGCGGCGCGTGGAGTCAGTCACGATCAGCCACATTTTCGACGCCACTTCCCGCTGTCACGGGAGTGGACAGGACTGGGGCGAGTGTCCCCGGCTGTCGGCAGGACGGGCAAACCCCAGCGGACTGGTGCAAGTCCATCTTACGGAGAGACGGGTTGCCAGGCTTTCGGCGGCGTGTGGGGTCAGTCACGAGCAGTCACAATCTCGACGCCACATTCCTGCTGTCACGGGAGTGGACAGGACTGAGGCGAGTGCCCGATGCAAGTTCACCTTACGGAGGGACGGTTGCCCAGGCCTTCGATGGCGTGTGTGGGGCCAAGCCACGGCGCACGGAGGCGGCAACGGATGCTTTCCGGGGGAAAAGAGCCCCATTCCGGCTCGGTTTCACGAAGGCGTCCGCGGCGGGCCCCTGCTGACAACGTCGTTGTAGTTGGCCGTGCGCCGGACCATCCTCGAGAAGGCAGTCACGTTGACAGTCGCCCTGCGCTGGCTCGAACTAGACGAGGTCGTCGACTGGGGCGACGGCCGGTCGACGGGGGATTCAGGCACCCACACGCACATGTGCAGGCCCTCGGGTTTTGTTTGGAGGAGGCGGTGGGCCAAGGCAACCGACTGCATCTTCACCATCGCGGTGGTGTTGTTGATCCACTTAACGTACACGTAGTCGCCGGGGACGAGGCCGAGTGCCTTCACCAAATCCTGCTCGGTCACGCTGCTGCCGCCCTCGATCCCGTAGACCTTGACGATCTCTGTGTGGCTCTCGTTGTCCTTCAGCGCGGCCTGCAGCTGCTGCTGCTGCTGCAGGTGCGCGTGGTGGCTCTCCCTCGCGTCGTGCCGCCGTTCGCGTTCCCTGCTGTCGGCGATGGTCAGGTTCTCCATAGCAGCATTGAACCGCGCCATCTGCTCCTCCTTGGTCTTCGGGTACACGATGCTGTCTCGATACGCACGGTTCGCTGCGAGCTGCTCCTGGTGCGTCTGCAGTTGTTTTTTTTTTTTACTTCAGCGCCGGGGCAGCAGTCAGTTGTGAGACTGGTAGGTGAGCAGCGTCACCTCCCCTAGCGAGCTCTCGGATCAAGCTGCGTCTGATGCAGAGGGAATGGTAAAGAATGATAGGCGTATCACAATCAGCAGCTGGTCAGGGAATGGTAAAGAATGATAGGCGTATCACAATCAGCAGCTGGTCAGGGAATGGTAAAGAATGATAGGCGTATCACAATCAGCAGCTGGTCAGGGAATGGTAGTAGTAGTAGTAGTAGTATGTGTCGTCTGCCGAAGCAGCCGGAGACAGCAGGCGCAGGGGGCAGTTCTTGCTTTACAATTCTCTTCTTCATGGAGACCCGCCCCCGGCAATCCCGACTGCCCAATCACTGTCGAGAAAGGTTTGTGCCCTGTAGTGATGAGGTGGTTGACCAGGCCCCCACGAAGCCTTATACACAACACGGCTACAACACGAGGATGCAGCCCTGCTTAGGTGTTCACTCAGCCATCAGGGCCTCAGATCTCGCTACTTCACCTGACACAGCTGCCACCCAGAAGGCCGCAGCAGGGAATGGTAAAGATAAGATGCAAGCGTCAGAGATAAAGGGTGTCAAACCTCGTAGCCAGCATGCGCGTTCAACGGGCTCGAGGCATTGTCATGTCTGTGTAGTTGTCGTTCAGTCTAGCGGACACTCGGTGCAAGGTACTAGTTCAGAGATTCCTGAGGTTTGCAGATCTTGACAGTTTACAGGGTGGCTTTGAGTGTGCGATTTGGTCGTTACCGTAAATGGGTTTATTAGTGAAGGGAACGTGTCAGTTAGACTTTGGCGGACACTTGCCGGCATACACGGTGCACTAGTCATTAGGAATTCAGTGTTCTTACTAGTAAGATTACTAGTGAAAATGTCTTACTAGTGCCACTAGTCATTCTTACTAGTGCCACTAGTCATTCTTACTAGTGGCACTAGTAAGAATGACTAGTGCACTATGGCTAGTACACTAGTAAGAATGACTGCACTAGTAAGAATAACTAGTGCACTTGTCATTTTTGCTAGTGTTTTACACAGTAAAGTCCATTTTTAGGCGGTGGATATGGTGTGGGTGTCCGACCCACGCTCGTATACTGTTCCACAGGTTCGTCCTGCCGCTGTTGTGCACGCAGCAACATGAATGGTGAACACAACAGGTTGCCGAGAAGAACAAGTGAATGGGATAAGCATGGCCCGAAGTCTGGGGTGTGATGGAAGGGGAACTGCAAGAACGTGTTTGGAAGCTCAGGGTGTGATGGGTGGGGGAGGGGGGAACAACGGAAGAAAGGGCCATGTGGCATAGAGTGCTGAATTCAGAGGAGGTAAGACTACCTTCCACCCGTGTGGGCATCGCGCATGTGGGCATCCCTTCTGCGTGCATCGGCGAACCTTTGCATGCACAGGGGGCAGGTCTTCTTGTCAAGCTTCTCAGCATGAACGTACAGCAGGTGTTGGGTCAGCCCGCCCTTGCGAACTGTCTTTTTGCACGATGGACATTGCGTTGTGCATTCGCAGGTTACTGTAGGGCGGTGGTGTGCGTCGTAGTGTGCGAAGAGGCCGTGGATTCGCGTGTAGCTCTTCTGGCTGATAATACACCCGTGCTCGCTGCTCTCGTTTTCAGGGTCGGTTGTGCTGCTGTCCGCATCGTCATCCTCGTCCTGATCCTCCTCCTCATCGGAAGTCGGGTTGTTGTGCCACGGCTTCTCGTTGCAAATGCAAATCTTGAGAAGAACACCTTCACGAGCAGGACTGCTACGAAACTTCTGTCCCCATCGTTCAGTTCTCCGGCATACGTGGGCACCCAAACCAGCCCTTCGGAGGCGGGCCTCCAGCTTTTCTGCGGCTTGCTTCCACACCGTACTTCGTGCAGTGATGCACTTGCAAAGAAATATGGTGTCGTACTACAGGTGTGGGAGGGGATTGCGACACGCGGGCGCGAGGTCAGGCGCGCTTCGCTTCGTGTCCAGGCTCTTGAGGTGCTTTGTCTGCAGCTCGATTGCCTGGAAGTCGCGTTCCATTGTCTTCTGGGACGTGCAGGCGGACCACTTTTGCGCTCACCGTTCATCTGCATCCTCTTCTACCCGACTAGCATCCGGAAGTGTCCGGATCACGAGCCGTAGCATGCCCTTCACATCGTGCAAGGCTGGTGTGATGGCATGCGCTGGTTCCGTGATACGGGCGGCAATGTTGCAGTGGAAGCCCTGCGCATGCATTTCCTGGATGCTAAGCCGTTTGCATCTGTGCAGGTGTGCCAACCGCGTCTCAATGCAGGTTGCACAAAAGGCACTTCGGTGCCCGCCACCGCCCACGCCTCGAAAGAGCGACCACAATTCTGCGTGGTCACCACCAAACACAAATCGACTCAGAGGAATGATTGCATTGTTCTTGCGGAACGTACTTTCCTGAATAGCGCTCAGATGCGGCAGGCAGCTGAAGATCCACCATGAGTGGAAGGCAGGCTTCCGCTTATCGCACACAGTAAGAAACCGCGTCGCCTTGAGGTCCCCGGACAGTCCAACAGCAAGACGCTGCCTCCCTGTTGCCCCACGGAAGGCGTTGCCTGGTTTGTACGCGTCCATTGTCACAACCACTGCGGGTGGGCAGCCACCCTGCTCCAGTGGAAACTTGGACAGCAGGAACAAAATTGCCTTCGGGGTATCCCCGACCAACTCGTCGGCCATCGCCTTGAACCCTGCTTCGCGTGCAGCAAGGGTGTTGTAGGACAGCCCCATGGTCAGGCCAAGTTCGCTATTAATTAGCGAGCCCAGCTGGGCACACTGACGCATAGACATGCCGAATCGCATTCTGTTCTCTGCAATGATGCCACCGATAGCGCGCGCTGTCGGTGCATGGTATGCATCCATTGTTGTTTTCCCCCTGCGGTGTTTCAAGGCTGGCGATGTGGGACCGTACGAGAATCATACTACGTAAGAACTATTGCAACGCGCCCTCCTCTCTGGCCGAGACCCCGACTCCTGTCCATCAGGGCTGACATCATCGTCAACACATGCTCATTTTGTTTTTTGTTGGGAGTAGTCCTGTTGACGATGACGATGACAGTTGACGAAGACAATGGCAGCCCTGATGGACAGGAGTCGGGGCCTGGTGGTTCATAAAGTATCCTGGTGGTTCCACATTGTTCACCAGCGAGTGCACTTGGGCCAGAGGGTGGGGCGCGTTGCAATAGTTCGTACGTAACTTTGTGTAGTATGATTCTCGTACGGTCCCGCATCGCCAGCCTTATCACTCACGAAACACCGCAGGGGAAAACAACAATGGATGCATACCATGCACCGACAGCGCGCGCTATCGGTGCCATCATTGCAGGGAACATAATGCGATTCGGCATGTCTATGCATCAGTGTGCCCAGCTGGCTCTCTACAGCAGTGAATGGCGAGCTTGGCCCGACCACGGGGCTGTCCTTCACAACATCTTTGCTGCACGGAAACGCATGCGCAGGGCTTCCGCTGCAACATTGCCTCACAGCACAAGAGGTTCTTGGAATACTCCTCTGCCAGGCGACTGGAAATGTTGTGCGCACTTACGGTGTGGACATTTGACCGTTCGCTCACTACTTCACCCATTTCCGGTCATGCTGTTGTTTCAGTTCAGTGCGCACTCGATGCAGGGTATTAGTTCAGAGGTTCCTGGGGTTTGCAGATCTTGACCGTTTACAGGGGGTGGCTTTGGGCGTGCGGTTTGGTCGTTGACGCTGTCGTTTCAGTCTAGTGCGGACACTCGATGCAGTTCGAGTGCAAGTTCACTTAGAAATCCGGGATTCTATAGTCTCCGGGTAACCATTGTCGTAAATGGTGGGGGGGGGGGGGGCAGTGCTGATACTAAGCCTGGACCCAAACTTAACCCCTCTGGGGGGGGTACCCCCCCCCCCCCCCCCCCCCCCCCCCCCCCGGGTCGAGCTAATTTATTCCTGGGTGAGCTTTTTTTCAGGCTTTTTTTCCGACTAATTTGTTCCGGGAAGTGAAAATTTATTCCGGGAAGTGAAAATTTGTTCCGGGAAGTGAAAATTTATTCCGGGAAGTGAAAATTTGTTCCGGGAAGTGAAAATTTATTCCGGGAAGTGAAAATTTGTTCCGGAAACTGAAAATTTGGGGTTTGCCAAATTTTCCAGATTTTCACCATTTGTGTGTGATTTTTACAATTTTTGTGTAAGGTACGCATACCCGAACCCCCCCCGCATACCCGAACCCGCATACCCAAACCCGCAAACCCGAACCCGCAACCCGCGTACCCTAACCCCGCAAACCCTAACCCGCAAACCCCGCAAACCCGCATACCCAAACCCGCATACCCTAACCTCGCAAACCCGCATACCCGAACCCGCAAACCCGCGTACCCTAACCCCGCAAACCCTAACCCGCAAACCCGCGTACCCTAACCCCGCAAACCCGCATACCCAAACCCGCATACCCTAACCCGCAAACCCGCATACCCTAACCTCGCAAACCCGCATACCCGAACCCGCAACCCGCGTACCCTAACCCCGCAAACCCTAACCCGCAAACCCCGCAAACCCGCATACCCAAACCCGCATACCCTAACCCGCAAACCCGCATACCCTAACCTCGCAAACCCGCATACCCTAACCCGCAAACCCGCGTACCCTAACCCCGCAAACCCTAACCCGCAAACCCGCGTACCCGAACCCCGCAAACCCGCATACCCAAACCCGCATACCCAAACCCGCAAACCCGCATACCCTAACCTCGCAAACCCGCATACCCGAACCCCGCAAACCCCGCAGACCCTAACCCGCAAACCCCGCAAACCCTAACCCGCAAACCCCGCTTACCCGCATGCGATAACGTTTTTCAAATACACACAGCAGATCAAAGAAAGGGGGGAAAGGTGGAAAATGCAGATCAAACGGGAGTAGAATCTGCACACTCGCTTATCCGACTCTTGACTTACTATGCCGTGTTCTGAAAGCTGTCGAGGGGCCCCTCCATAGGTTCTCGCATGATTCGTTCGCCTATGTAACACTATCCGTTTGTAGTACGCTTCGCAATTGTGTTCTTGCACTCTAGCCGAATGGCGGGTGGCGGATTTCCGCGCTCGGGCGCAAGACACAATTATGCTGCTTTTGCAGTGCAAGCCGAACCCGGTTCGCGACTTCGGTTGCGGTAAAGTGTTACAAAGTCTTCGGCTTTCAGATCCGGATACGCGTATGCAACAGATAGTTAGAGGTCACTTGAAGGATACCCGTGTGCAGCGTTCGAAAGAGTTTGCGTATCTGGAGTCTTTTTTTTTTTTCGGGGGGGTGCCCTTTTGACCCTATGTATTTTATTATTTTTTGAGAAGAGAGTTTACGACAGCCTCGAGGATATTCGTCATTTCCTGCGTTCGTCCAGTGTAATTGTCGTCCAAGTTACTGACCGTGGGAAGGGGTTCCAAGAAGTCTGTCTGAGTGCGCGATGCAGTTTACCGATAGCCACCGCGTGCCTTCTGTGCCAGGGGTCGGATACGTTTACTTGCTGACCGGTGCTAACTTTGTAGAAGGCCCACCTATCAGCCTGAGTTCAGCTCCACAAGGTTCGTTTCGTTAAGGCAACTCATGATCACTTCGGTGTGAGGGATTAGTCCTGTTAGAAACTACTTGTGGGCGCCTGCTCCGTTGCGTGGTCTTCTCTCCGTACAGTGTTCCACATCTGGAAGGTCCTTGCGTTCAGTTCGCGCTTCCTGTGGGCACAAAGACAGTCGATGACTTCAGGAAGGAATCAGCCATTCTTGCGTGATGTAATGTGGAGTGCAGATTCCGTTTGTTGCCACCTTGGGTTGTCAGCCCAGTCCTCCCCAGTTCTAGGTTCGGTCCGGGTCCCGTGAAATGAGGAGAAATTTGTTCCGAAACTGAAAATTTGTTCCGGGAAGTGAAAATTTGTTCCGGAACTGAAAATTTGTTCCGGGAAGCGAAAATTTGTTCCGGGAAGTGAAAATTTGTTCCGGGGTGAGTTTTTTTTCTGGGAGGCTCACTGATCGTGTCAGCCATTTTTAGCCCAGAAATGAAAAAAAACTCACCCAGGAACAAATTAGTCAGAAAAAAAGCCCACCCCGGAACAAATTTTCAGTTCCCGGAACAAATTAGTCAGAAAAAAAGCCCTCCCCGGAACAAATTTTCACTTCCCGGAACAAATTTTCACTTCCCGGAACAAATTTTCACCTCCCGGAACAAATTTTCACCTCCCGGAATAAAAAAGTCGGAAAAAAAGTCGGGAAAAAAGCCACCCCGGAATAAATTAGCCCCACACCCCCCCCCCCCCCCCCCCCCCCCCCTCCTGGTGCAACCCACTGTGGACCTACTGTGGGACCCACCTTAGCTAAATTCTCTAAGGTGAAATGGTGGAAAAAGTGGGTCAAAATCTTTTTTTTTCGAGTGCTTTTTTGGGAGGATTTGGGCCAAAAAAAATTTTTTTTTCTTGGTCGCTGCTGAGGAAACCACCTTAGAGCGGTCACCACCCTGCTGCACACAGGCCCTGCAAGGGGGGGGGGGAGGGGGGGGGGGGGTTTAGGGGGGGGGGGGGTACCCACCCACCCCTCGTTGCCGTCCGGCTGACAACGATGCCGAGTTTAGGGGCCTTAGCATCAGCACTGGGGGGGGGGCATGCATGGCTTCTTTCGTGTACACTTTACTTGCTTGCTTTGGCAAGTCAGGTTCGAAACGTTTGTAGCGTTTATTGTGGTTTAGAGGTTCGGTGTTTTAGGGTCTCCGGTTTTTGTTAGAGTTACAGTTCTTGAGAATCCGGGATTTTAGAGTCCCCGGGTGACCTTCGTCGAAATGGGTTCTTTTAGAGCTGATACGTACTGGGTGGGTTTTTTTTTTTTGTTGTTTTGATGGGTCGCTTAAAGGGGGGGGTCGAATAATAACACTGTGTTATTATTTGATTTGCCGAATAATAAAAAAGGTTCCGGGTAGCCGAACAGTAGCAGGATCAAATAGTGGTAGTGTTTTTAGACAACCAGACGTGTGTCAAATAACTGTTATTATTCGACCCCCCCCTTTAGAAGCTGAGCATACGGAGACGGCGATGTGGGCGTTCGTGCCGACGACGGACCGAGGTCGCCGGCGTGCCTGTTGTACGGAGTCGTGGTTGAGACGGGAGTGGGCGCCAGCGGGGTCAGCTGTTCGTTCGAGGAGGTTGGTGTGAGAGGCGACGTGGGAAACTTCATCTGCAGATCCACCTTCTCACCATCGCGGCACCTGGTCTCGTCGCAGGCCGCCATGCGAAGGAACGATATGACTAAGAAGCCTCCTTTCTTTCTCGCCAAGAAAAGACTAAGGAACCGGCTGGTGTAATCTCGAGCCTTCCTCTAGACGGAACGGGCGGTACTGCTGCAGCAATTCCCGATTCCTCCTGCTCGCGGCAGTATTTCTGCTTTAAAAGTTGCGTCGGAAAAAAGAAAAGTGCTTTTGTTCTCTTCTTCTTTTATTTGGTCGTTGGCGTTTTTTTTTTTTCTTTTTTTTAAAGGAACAAAGGACAGAGGGCAAGAAGCTTGCTGATTACAGGGGCTCTGCAGCGAAAGTGTGCACGGTGCCGCGTATAGTTGTAGATTCAAGCTGAGAAGCTGAGGGAGCAAATTCGTTTGGGTGAAGGTGTGCAGAACAAGTACACCGAAGCTCGGAGAGCGGGGTGCGGTGCTTGCTACTCCTGCTTTAGTCTTCTTTTTTTTTTTGGGGGGGGGAGGGGGGGGGCTGAATGTAATTTTCTACCGTTGCTCTATCCTTTTGGCACTGGCAGCACCTCTTTTGCGGGCTGTCTTTCTTCCGGCTGTGCTTCCGTGGAAGCTAAATGAAGACGTACGCGTGTTTTTTTTTTTTTTTTTTTTTTCGCTCTAAAGCCTGCGCATGTATTTCTTACAAAGGCGTGTGTTGAAGGAGAGAGGGAAGTTCCGTTTTATGTCGGGTGTGGGAGGAGTGGAGTTTCTTTTAGAGTGATTTGTGTTCTTTGCTTCCTTCTTTTTTCTTTTTGTTTTTTTTTCCCCCCCTCTCGTTTCTGATGGTTCCGCTCCTTTGTCCTGCGAGGTATGAAGTTTCAGGGCGAAGACAAGGGTTTACTTTCAGAGGTAGAGCTCGGGGAAGTGTAATGTTGACGGTTCTATGTATATAAGTTATGTGGTACCACATGCACTAGGAGGTAAGTGGATACTCACACCGCGTGGGTGGATACCCATCCTGCGTAGTATACACACACACTGCGTGATGGTGGTATACATACTACCTACAGAGTACCCTGTAGTACCTGTGGTACTACGTGGTGGTGGTACTACGTGGTGGTACTACGTGGTGGTACTACGTGGTGGTACTACGTGGTGGTACTACGTGGCGGTACTACGTGGCGGTACTACGTGGTGGTACTACGTGGTGGTACTACGTGGTGGTACTACGTGGTGGTACTACGTGGTGGTACTACGTGGTGGTACTACGTGGTGGTACTACGTGGTGGTACTACGTGGTGGTACTACGTGGTGGTACGTGGTGGTACTACGTGGTGGTATGTGGTAAATACCACACCTCGTAGGGTCCACGAGGATTGCATCCACGAGCTCGTGACGACGACCTCGAGGTCATCCTGAGGTGGTACTACGACGTAGCAGCAGCACAACGAGGACGTATTTAGACTGGTTCTTGCGCTAAGCGGTCAGATTTTCTGAACCACTTTTGGCTTGTGAGACGCGGGGTTTTTCCTATATGTGCCGGTAGAGCAGGATCTAGGTAGGCAGTCCCAGCATAGTGTGAGTTTGATCAAAGGAACATCAAGGCAGCCTTTGCAAAAACCAGCCACAGTCAACGCCGCATGGGTGCAGGCTTTTAGTTATTCAATCATCATGTTTCAAACCCCCGATTGCGCGTAACCTGGAAGCACCCAGAGGGTGCCAGTGGTACAACGGTGCAGTTGCCCGCATCCAACCGGCAATCAGCTCGCATCGGGGAGGTGACGCTACCCACCCTGGACAAGGTGTCCTGCAGCCCAGGATCTGGGTAGGTAAGTGGGCGGGTGTGTTTGACCACTTCAAGACGAACTACCACTAGATTCAAGAAGGTTCGCGGGTGTCAAGTTCGCGGGGAGAGGCCAAAGAATGGTCGAAAGTGGTCGCCGTTTACCTGACACAAAACTTTGATACGCGTCCTTCATCGGGCAGAAATCCTGCTTCGAGCTCGCAACGGATATCTGGCCTTGTGGGAGGTGATTCTGTCTTGTTTTTGCATTCTGCAGCCATTATTTCAGCCTAAACGAGCATCCGACCAGTTATTTTGGATTTCCGAGCATTTTAGGACCACACGAGTGGTAGGTTTCTATTTTTGGGCTGCTGGGGGCCCCCCTTTTTTCGGCAAAACAGGGGTCTTTTAGGGTCCTTTCCCCAAACTAACCTCTCCCCTCGTCCCAGCGCCGATCATAGCTTGCCTCATGGTCGGTGTCTGCCCCTTCGTTTGTTTGTAAGTAGCACAAGCCCCATGTAGCCAAGCCAGTGCGAAAGGCCAGAAGACGCCTGCTCCAATTATTGCAGTTTACTGAGGGAATTGGAGCAAGACGCATGGCTAAATGAGCACGACCACCTCGAATCGACACCAGAAGAATTCGGGGTGGGGCTGGCTTCGACGACTAGTAATATTCCGGTAAATAGTAGCACTCCTGAACTAGCCCGAACCAACAGGATCACAGAATGTCAGTCACACCTTCCCGATTCTTGTTTCCCACCCTCCATCCCCCGCGTGACGTCGTCCCAGCGGCGATTATAGCTTGCCTCATGGTCGGTGTTCTGCCCCTTTGTTTGTTTGTAAGTATCCGCTTTGGTTTCACCATCTGTTTTGATGGAGATGCACGAGCCGACCGGAGGAAGGGATCAGCACAAGCCCCATGTAGCCAACCAGTGCGAGAGGCCAGAAGACGCCAGCTCCAATTCCCTAAGTGGTTAAGTGTTCTTCGTACTTTGAGTCGTCTCTGCTTTTCTGTTCGGTATTGAAGTCTCCGGGTGAGAGAATCCTTGGTGATGGTCTGCATAAGCCACTCAGGAAAAAACCCCCTGTTTCGTTCCTGCGGGCGTTTGCACCCTTTCGCATCATCGCCTGCGCTCGCTTTGCAACCTTCCCCTTTCTTGTATCCAGAAGAGGTGTCCACTGGCAGCTGGTAGTATTACACCACAGAATACCACCCACATTTTTCGTTGACTGCGCTACCCTGAGCCCAAATCCTGGAGTGGTTTCAGGTGGCAAATTGGCAAATGATCATGATCAGAAGGTCCTGCTTGGGCGGTTCAGTTTCCTCACACATTGCATGGGGCTAAAAATTCAAACTTTAGAGCTAGCTGGCGGTACCTTCTCAGGAAGGAGTACGCGCGCTGATCCATGGCCAAACGTTTCCTATCCACTCAACCCAGAGCACTCTTCAGATGAGTAGCGGCGGGATAAAATGCAAGCCAGAATCGTGAGCAGGAGCGCGAACGAGGACAGAAGCTTGCGGAAGCTAGGCTGAATCGTCCCGAGGACGTCCGAGAAGAGAAGGGTAGTGATGTGGTGGTAACAGGAGAAGCACGGCTGCTCGGCTGGGTCTGTCGCAGGTTTTCAACACGCTTCGCTTCTTCACGCGAAAGGGCGGGGGGGGAACGCCGGGGTGGTCGGTCCTGGGATCAATGAAGTAACCCCGAGCTCACGCCCAGGCCTTACGTTCAGCATGCTGAACGTACTGATTTCGGCACGTTAATGTTCTTAGTTTCTAGCGTTTATTGTGGTTTAGAGGTTCGGTGTTTTAGGGTCTCCGGTTGACCATTGAGGCTGTGAGGCGGGTGGTATGAGGGTAGTAGGTATGCTTATACACTTTAACTACGGCTAGCCATGTTTGTAAGTGTTGCGACCGACACCAAGAAGAAATTCGCTTTGAATTTAGTCTTGGGCCGTGACAAAAAGAAAGCACACATAAACTACAGCTAGGTCTACAACCAGTTGCTGAGTTTTCACCACTACTACCGCACCTGCTGTTGTCAATCTTTCTCTTTCTACTACCCGACCCTCCCCACCGCACGTCCTCCTCAACCCAACGGAAGTAAAAACGCATATTACAGACCGATACGAGCTGCATGGCAACCCCTGCTCAACCCCTGCTCAACATGCATGCTGCTGAATCAGTACGTGTACACATGCCGATATCAGCACGTACTATCTTTTCTGCAGATTCACCTGGGGAATCAACCGCAGTAACGGCAGATCCCGCTGTTGCTTACCACCGCGACACTGGAGGGTTGAGGCCGGAGAGGAGGCAGAGGCAAAGACATGCAACACTGGCGAGTGAGCCCCCTATGTTCTCTTTCTTTTTTGCCTGACCCTACGTACTGATTTTCAGCAGGTATTCAGCTCCAAGACAAAAGAGCTGCGTAAGCCCTGCTCACGCCCATTTAAAGTTTGAGGATCGGTCGAGGAATTCCCCAATGCCTCCAAGAATTCGCTTTACCTGGCGTAATTCCTGCTTTGGTTCTAGCTATCCTGAGGGAAACGTCGGAGTGAACCAGTTGCTAGATGGTTCGATGGGTCTTTCGCCCCTGTACCCAGCTTTGACGAGCGATTTGCACGTCATCAGCTTTGGGTTTCGTTGCTACGACGTTAGGTTTTCCGACTCCCGGAATCGTGAGCAGCACAACCTCGGAGATTGAGTCCACTATTCTCTGCAAGATTTGGCATAGGAAGCGCCAAGCAGAAGGGGGCGGCGGCGAGAAGCACGCGCATGAGGAATCTCGGTGACGAGAGTGCGGTTGGTGTTGAAACGACTAGCTGCAGCACAGCATGATTTGGGTGGTGACAATGTTGTGGTCACGGGTGGCCATCCCAGCCACGTCGGTGCCGGGTTGCCCTGCTGCTTCGCCTTCAGCTCCGCTTTTCGGCTGCCGAGCGGAGACGGCACGATGCGGGTGACGTGGTTGTGGTCCCCAAGTCGTCAAGCCACCCAGGTGGTTGGGGGAGGAAATGTTTCTTGGGTTTGAAGAGCGCGTGGTGCTTGCACCACTGGGGCCAGGGGGGAAAATCTTAGTTTAATGTTTACCACCTGGTCCAGACGAAAATATCGGGGAGTATCGGGGAGTTTCGGGGAGTTTCGGGGAAATTCGGGGAGTTTCGGGGTATTTCCTTTGTGGCGACCACTTTCCCTGCAGCCGGCCTTGGCGAAGGCGGGGAGGGGGCTACGCTATTATGGCCCTACCTTGCGCAGAGCGGTCCCGTGTTTGGCTATGCCCCGAAGACGAAGATAGAGAAGATAGAGGCTGAGAAGGAAGGACAGACTGGGAGGTACAGGTTGGCACGGTTTGACACAGGTAGCGACAGGATCCGCTGCGGCAAGGAGAGCAGGAACTGTTCCACCAGAGGTCGTGCGGGTACAGAGACAATGCTCGTGCTCGTCGGGGATGGACGTATTTTCCACGTATAGGCGGACGTGCTGGTGGGACGCCTTCGAAGACGGCACCTCCGGCAAGAAGGGGCAGAAGAGGGTAAATTTAGTGGGCGGCGGAGACCCAGTGCATGGAGGTAGGCGTGCCCAGGCCACCACCAAGGACGAGTGAGTGTGTACGAGACATCACAAAGCGAAATGCGAAGAGTGCAAGCATCGGCAAGCGTCGGTAGCGCGCTGCTGACCACCACGCGACAGGGGACGGCCTCGCCGTGAAGTATTGCGAGAAGCACAGGATGACGCAGTGCGGGACGTGCAAGACGATCGCGGAATGCTGCAGGAACTCACACCGCGGATGCCTGCCTGCAGCACGATATGCCGATGTGCGGAGTCGGCGGCAAAGAGACGGAAGCGCGGGCCTTCGCCCCTGGGGACGCCCGAAGCGACACCGAAGTCGAGACGCAGGCTGCGACCATCGGCCCAAAGCGCCACAAGGGAAGCGGCGGATGCCGGCGCCAACACCGCCATCGAGAACGCCGAAGACAAGGCGACGACACTAGGACGGCCGCTGCAACGAAGCGGCGGCGTAAGGACTCGCCATCATCGAAGACAGAGACGTGCACTCCGCGGCGGGCAGAGGTCAAGATAAGGTACCAGTGACGAAGAGAGGTAGCACGAAGAGGTAGTCACGAAAGAGAGCAGATGCAGATTATCGCCACAGGCTCTTTGCATGCTAACCCTAACCACCAGGACCAGGGGCAGCTACGGTCGAAGACGGCAATTCGAGCGAGGAGTAAGGTTGATAACCAAAATGAGAGGCACGATGGCCATCCGAAAGCAGGGTTGCAGGATGATGCTTGGCCAGGATACGGTTGCTATGGCGACTGGGACAGAGAGATAACGCAAGATAGAGAGTCCTCCTTATGGGGTGGTCACACCTTCGCAGTCCCAGGGCCTCCACCCACCTGCATACGGTCGTCGACTGACCATTCCCGAGACGAGTTGGAATGCGGGTACCATCTTTCCGGAGATTTCCGGTTCCTCCCGTACTCTACAACTCCCCACATAAGTGAACGTGGACTCCGAAGTGGACACTCCTTTCAACCGGGTGCACGAATTCAGAATTCCGGGATGGGTTGACCCACTGTTTCCGATGCGGCTTCCAATCATCGAAGGCTAAACTCGGGTGCAGGAGCGGTGCTCGTCGTTCGGGACCAGATGGGGGACGACTGGGTCTGCCCGGTTTACACGTGACTGCTGCAGCGTGGTCAGAAGTGGGAAGGTCATCGGGAGATGGCGGGCGCGAATACTTTTTGCCCAAACCAAAACCCAAGAGGGGATTGGAGAGTTTGACATAAGAATGGCAAACTCGTGGTACCGAAGGTTGCAACCGCAAACAGAAGAGTCAGATGATGGTTGAACCTGCGCACATGCACACGACGCGTCCTGTTCAGACTCCTCCCTGTGTCCAAGGACTCAAAGGCAGGTCCTGCAGGTTTTCCAGCAACTGCTGGTTCGCCTTGAGGCCCTCCGAATCCGCAGGCTGAAGGGTGTGCCTCAACAACTGCCCAGGAGTCCAAGCTACAGTTGGTAGATGCATCCGGTTAGTAGAGGAAGAGGATCGGAGGAGGAGGAACACGGACGGCTCAAGAGAGCCGCGTCCGAAGCACACTAGCACACCTACCTGCACACCTCACCCACTTGCCCGCACCCGTCTACCCAACTACCCACCTGTTCACCCATCCACCGACCTGCCCACCACCATCCACCCATCTGTCCACTCAACTACCAACCTGTACACCTGCCCACCCACCGGCAGCCCCACTTTTTCCCACAAAAATCGGGCTGAGTATCGGGGAGTTTCGGGGAGTTGCGGGGAGTTTCGGGGAAGTGTCGGGGAGTTTCGGGGAACTTACCAGGAGCCCGGACCAGGTGGGTTTAGGCAGAGCACTGCCTCTCATGCATGGTTGATGCTAGCAACCATGCAAAGGGGGGGGGGGGTCGTTGGACGGGAGGGAAACGCTTATTTCTGTAAGTCCCCTGGACGGGTATTTTCATCTTGCCCCTACGCAATGTACGTGATAGGTTTACCCTGGATGGCTTGATTTCTAGAGTTTGCGGCGGTCCAAGCCACGCCGACATCATGCAGTGTGACGGCGTACGTTCGGCTCGATTCGGCGCCGCGGCGGGAGGCGTGGCCGGGACGCGGGTCCTGCCGCAGGACTTGCTCAATGAGCAAGGCGAAGGTCGTCTGGTTCGACCGCCTTCCGCGCCCACAGCTCGTGTGTACAACCGCGACAGCGACGTGCCTCTTCAGCGAACCGAGGAGTGCCAGCACCAGTACGTCGTGACCAAGGCGCAGAAGGCGTACATCAGCAGTAGCGGCTGCGATTACGATGGGGTGACAAAACAAGATAATTTCCCCCCGAAGAACTGACACCCTGCATGTAGATTCGTCAAGCCTTGTAGATTCCCTCGGGAAAATCCGGGGGACTTTTTAAACCGCGGGGTTCTCAAGCGAACCTTTCACTCCAGAAATCAGGTGTACAACCGCGACAGCGGTGGAGTGCCAGGACCAGTACGTTGTGACGAGGCGAAGGCGTACATCCGCAAGCGGCTGCTGCCGCAGGTCGTGTCGCAACTGTGCCTCACACTCGCCCCGCGCTTTCCGGGGTTCGGGAGTTCGGATGCTCTGCAAGGCAACGACGCGACGATTACGATGGGGTGACAAAACAAGATATAATTTCCCCCGAAGAACTGACACCCTGCATGTAGATTCGTCAAGCCTTGTAGATTCCCTCGGGAAAATCCGGAAGACTTTTTAAGCCGCGGGGTTCTCAAGCGAACCTTTCACTCCAGAAATCAGGTGTACAACCGCGACAGCGGTGGAGTGCCAGGACCAGTACGTTGTGACGAGGCGAAGGCGTACATCCACAAGCGGCTGCTGCCGCAGGTCGTGTCGCAACTGTGCCTCACACTCGCCCCGCGCTTTCCGGGGTTCGGGAGTTCGGATACTCTGCAAGGCAACGACGCGACGATTACGATGGGGTGACAAAACAAGATATAATTTCCCCCGAAGAACTGACACCCTGCATGTAGATTCGTCAAGCCTTGTAGATTCCCTCGGGAAAATCCGGAAGACTTTTTAAGCCGCGGGGTTCTCAAGCGAACCTTTCACTCCAGAAATCAGGTGTACAACCGCGACAGCGGTGGAGTGCCAGGACCAGTACGTTGTGACGAGGCGAAGGCGTACATCCACAAGCGGCTGCTGCCGCAGGTCGTGTCGCAACTGTGCCTCACACTCGCCCCGCGCTTTCCGGGGTTCGGGAGTTCGGATACTCTGCAAGGCAACGACGCGACGATTACGATGGGGTGACAAAACAAGATATAATTTCCCCCGAAGAACTGACACCCTGCATGTAGATTCGTCAAGCCTTGTAGATTCCCTCGGGAAAATCCGGAAGACTTTTTAAGCCGCGGGGTTCTCAAGCGAACCTTTCACTCCAGAAATCAGGTGTACAACCGCGACAGCGGTGGAGTGCCAGGACCAGTACGTTGTGACGAGGCGAAGGCGTACATCCACAAGCGGCTGCTGCCGCAGGTCGTGTCGCAACTGTGCCTCACACTCGCCCCGCGCTTTCCGGGGTTCGGGAGTTCGGATGCTCTGCAAGGCAACGACGCGACGATTACGATGGGGTGACAAAACAAGATATAATTTCCCCCGAAGAACTGACACCCTGCATGTAGATTCGTCAAGCCTTGTAGATTCCCTCGGGAGAATCCGGAAGACTTTTTAAGCCGCGGGGTTCTCAAGCGAACCTTTCACTCCAAAAATCAGGTGTACAACCGCGACAGCGGTGGAGTGCCAGGACCAGTACGTTGTGACGAGGCGAAGGCGTACATCCGCAAGTGCAGGTCGTGTCGCAACTGTGCCTCACACTCGCCCCGCGCTTTCCGGGGTCCGGGAGTTCGGATCCTCTCAGCAGAACTCCGCCGCTTGCTTCCGAGAACGAACATTTCCGGAGTTGGGGCTTGCACTGATAAACGAAGCAACGGACGATCAGCATCAACTCACCAAAGGTGATGAAAATGATAAGGCAAAAGTTTCTTTTTCTTCGCGTGTACAGGGTATAAACCTCTCTGGGGGGGGTTTTCCTTTATTAGCACTTTTTCGTTGGCTTCGTTTTCTCTTTCATGTGCAACCGTTGTTCCGGAAATGTTCCCGTCAGTACAGATGTACTAATACGCCATAAGCCGTCGCTGGTGCAAACTCGAATACCTCTCGGAGGCTGTCCTACTTCACCCAGCTACGGGGTGTGTCATTCTGTAATGCAAGCCGACGGCCGCCCGATCCCTCCGCTGAGACCACAGCTGGGCGGTACGTGTGTCTCTCTACCTCTACGGCTTGGCCTTCCGCTTTTGCCAGCGCACGAAGAGCGAGAGTGCCGTCAGACAGAGGGGGGCGGCGGCGACTAGCGCGCACACGGTAGCAGGGGGTCTCTCCGACGGGGCAGCACGCTTCGAAGCCGGGTTGCCTTGCTGCTGCTTCGCCTTGAGCTCCGCTTTTCGGCTGCCGAGCGGAGACGGCACGATGCGGGTGACGTGGTTGTGGTCCCCAGCGGCGGTCCAAGCCATGTCGACATCATGCAGTGTGACGGCGTACGTTCGGCTCGATTCGGCGCCGCGGCGGGAGGCGTGGCCGGGACGCGGGTCCTGCCGCAGGACTTGCTCAATGAGCAGGCGAAGGTCGTCTGGTTTGCCGGCGCTCCGCGCCCATAGCGCGCAGAACTCCGCCGCTTGCTCCGAGAACGACACAGTCATCGAGCCACCGCTCCTCCCGTCTGCGAAGCCGGACGCCGCCTCGGGGATGCTGTCGCAGTACGGAATGTACGGCTTGACATCCAGGAGTGGGGTGCCGTGTAGGATATCCAGGCCTGACACGCCGAGGGCAAGAGACCCATCCGGCCTCCTCTCCACGGAGCCGTCAAACTTGACAACCGAAAGTCCGATCGGGTTTGGACGGTGTGTGGCCCTTGTGGCAAACACACCCTTCCTCTCCCGTCCGCCCAGCTTCGGCGGTCGCACAGTCGGAGCCCAGCCGTCCTTCGCCGTCTCGTGGAACACGAACACGATCCAGAGATGCGTGAAGTCCTCGACCCCGCGCACTATGTCGGCGTCGTTGTACGGCGGCCGCAGCACAACGCAACCTTTGGCCTCCGTGACCAACCCGGGCTGCCGAGGGATCGCGAACTTCTGCTTGTAGGGCGACTCCACGTGGCCGATAACGTTAAGCTCTACACTTTCCGATGGGTTACCATCGTGCATAACCTCCCCCACCCCCCTTCCTCTCTCTCCAAATACTGTTTTTTTAATGAGGGGTGCTTTTTAAGCCCGATTGGGTAGCAATGATAACTGCAAATACATCCGATCAAACATCCGACCACTTTTTCTGGGTTTCCGGAGCGTTTTAGGGCCACCTGGGTGTGTGTAAATTTGTTGCATGAGTGTGTGGGCCTTTGAAGCGTGGATGATGCCTCTCGCGCTGCTCCCCTTGAGGTTCCTGGCTCATGCCCTGTCGATGTCGCTGCCGCTGTTGCTGCCGCTGCAGCCGCTGTCGGGCGGTTGGTTGACGATCCCGGTCTGCACCCCGCCCGTTGCGCGTCGGCTTTCTTCTTCTCGGCGTTCGCTAGGACGTCCCAAAGGTGGCTGCCGCCGCCGCGTGCGCGGCGGTGCGTCGCCCGGTCGTGTCTTGCCCGTGCCTTACACTTCTCGCCGCTGTGTTGCCACCCCCGTGGGTAGTGAGCCTGGGGCCAGAAGCTGCCGGTCAGGACACCCGCCTTCTCCCAGCCGCTCTGGTCGCCCCGTCCTTTGTTCGCCATCTTTTTGGGCACGTGCCGTACGGTAATTTGTTGCATTAGTGTGATTGTCAGGCCTTCGACTACCCCGAGCAACGCACTATGCCTACGTCACAGCAGATGGAACGCGTTTGTTGCGCTGCCGCGGGGGCGGCCTACGAGTGGGTATCGTTGTGGCCTCCCGGCCGGAGCCATCGTTGGATGACCCTTCGCTCGTTTCCTCGCGTTTCCGTCGGTTCGCGCGCCGGATGGACGTAGCCGGGGGCTGCGCATTGGCGGCGTTCGTCGGGCGGGGGTGCTGGCCCGGAGTTGCGGCCTGAGTGCGCCGGCGCCGCCGCCGCCGCGCTTGGGGGGGTGCGTGGACGGAAGGGTCCTCCGCAGCACGCCGCCGCAGCGGCGCCGCGCGATCGATCGTTGGTGAGTCTCCCAGGCCAGCCTGGAACTAGTGTGATGGACCTTTCTTCGGAGGGGCTCACGCACTCAAAGTTCGACTTGTACGCACTAGGCGTCCGCGAATGCGGCTAAACCACAGCGATTCGGTTCATCCCAGCGGTGGCTCGGGAGGGATGCGCCCTGAGCACCTCACGCAACTATTTCCCAAATGCGGTGTTTCGAACCCTGCCGGAGGATTCCTCGCTCGTCTCCCCACGTTTGCGTCGGAGCCCGCGTCGGGGCGCTGCCGATGCTGGTTGCGGTCCTGCCTGGCGGCGCAGGTGCCTCGTTCTCGTCGTCGGCGTCGTCTGGTCGGTCTCCCGCCCGGTGGTGGCCCCTCCGGCAGCATACGGAGGCATTGGCGCAGCCGCCGCAACGCTTCAGGTGGTGCGCTCCGCAGCACTGCGTGATACAGGCCATTGGTTTAGGAGTGCCTTGAACTTTGTTTTCCCCATTTTTTCTCTCATCATCGTTGATGGAAATCCCAGTTTTCCAATCATACCAATTCATCCTCTATCAGTGTGTTTCTCTCTCCCTTTGCTTGAGGACACCGTCACCGGGCTCGTGGTGGTCCAGGCAACACTGCTCCGGCGTGCGCTGTGAGCTCGAAGCGCACAACGGACACTTCTTCTTCGCGCACTTGTCGCAGACCTGAAAACGCCCTGGTGGCCACAACAAATTTTGTTCCCTTATATCCCAATGGGACAACAAATTTTGTTCCCTTATATCCCAATGGGATTGCCTTGCCCAAGGCAATCCCATTGGGATATAAGGGAACAAAATTTCAAGTGTTGGGATATAAGGGAATTACACCATTTTATTAATATTTTCGCGTCATGGCCACCTGGGTACTTGGTTTCCAATTTTGGGTGTCTGACGAGACCCGGGGTACCCAGGGGTGTCGTACGTGAAGGAAAACGAAAATGGGAAAAAGGGTCGCGTATTATTCGCCTATTCGAAAAAGTTGCACCGTCCGGCGCGGAAGCGCCGCACAAAAAAAAAAAAGCAACTAAAAAAAAAGCGGAATGCGGGAAGCAAGCGAGAGAGTGCACGCACCTTCCAACGACGGCCCCATACGCGGGGCCCACCTTTTTGAAAATAGCAACAAAAGTGGGCCTGTGCATCACGGGTGACTTGTTTTTCCTTCATGGTCGAGAAAAAAGGCGGGAATTAGGTACCAGGAAAAGCCTGCTACACGGGAGCCAAGCTTCACGTGTTCGGCGGTACTGCAGAGCCACGGGCCTACGGGTCAAGTGGCTACCGATTTCCCAAACTAAAGCATCAAGGCGTGGCGCACCTTGGGGCTTGGCGCTCGCGCTCGTCGAGACGGTCAGCCGCAGGGCAGAGCGGACGGGGGTTGTAGCACTGTGCTGCCTCCGACTCAAGCTTTGCAAACTGTGTGGTTGACCGTCACGTTCCTGGACCAGGAGCGGCCTTTTTCTTTTTCTTTTTCTTTTTCTTTTTTTTTCTTCTTCTTCTTCTTCATGGTCGAGGCCCTTTCCGGATAGGGGCATAAAGCTATGTCGAAAAAGCCCACAACCGGGCTTTCAGAGTAGAGACGCGTCAAAAAGGATCGATGTTTGCTGGAAACCCTTTTCGAGGAGCACCAGGCTTCCTACTTTGTCGTAGCAATACTCTCGAGTTCGAGCCATAGATTCCCCAGAAGTCTTTCTCCGCTGGTCAAGCCTCCCTCCCCCCTTCCGCAAGGGCGCTGAACTTTGCCAAGAACGAGCTTCCCTCTCCCAAGCTCTATCCCACAGCCAATCGGTAGCAACGACGGGCGGTGTGTACAAATGGCAGGGACGTAATCAGTGCAAGCTGATGACTTGCGCCTACTAGGCATTCCTCATTCAAGGAGAATAATTGCAATCATCGATCCTCATCACGACGCAAGTTCAAAAGATTTCCCATCCTCTTCAAGATAGGTAGCCGGAAGGCTCTCAGACTCGTGGAATGCGTCAGTTAGTGCGCCTATTGGCTCGCGCTTCCGCGCGCATTTAGTCGCGCGGGTTGAAGTTCTCTGTCAGCATGACGTTGTCGGGTGCTTTGAACGACAACTGGTTGACCACCGGTCATCCACTCGTTTCACAACGGGCGCCGCGCCCCGCCGCGCCCTGCGTTCGCAGCGGCGCAGAACCTGTGCACTGTGCGTTTCGATTTTTCCTCCAATTGGATACGACCATACTCTGGTGAAAGCACCCCCCCCCCGCCTGGTTTGGGAAGTTAAGCACCAGCAGGACTGACTCGTACTGCGGTGAGTGATCACGTGGGAACCCCAGGTGTGTATTCTCTTTTTCCTTCCCCCGTTATAGTTCGCTTTTTAGTTACCGTCGTTTTTGTGTTTCCGACGATCCCGTATATAGGTGTGCATTGGTGGGTTCCGACCTTCTTTTTGTGTTTGCGGTTCCGTCTATATTCGCTCAGTCAGTTGCCTGAGCCGGCGTTGTTTTGATTGGCGCGTTTTTTTTCTATTTTCCCGACGACAACTAGTGTCAGACTAGCCTACCCGAAGGCAGTTGATTTCTTTAGGCAAGATTACTCTACCGGCGGAAGTTGTTTGGGTTAGCATCCAACTTTTTTTATTGTGTCCTGCGATCCCATATATGGGTGTACGGCTGGTGTCTTCGTTTTTTGTGTGTTTCCGACAAAATTCTCTCAGTCGGTTGGTTGTGAGGGCACTTTTGAACGGAGGGAACCTTGTCTTGGTTAGCTCAGTTGTGCTGCTGATTGCCTGCGGGGCAATGCGAGGCTTGTTTGGTGTTTCCGGCATCCACGGAGCACCCGAAAGTGATCTCGCAGGTAGGGCTTCACTGGACCCGCTTGTGCCAGAAGGCACGCCACTCTCTTTGTATCACGGGGACAAGGCAAGGGGTATAGGAGACGATGCCTTTTTTGTTGACCGCACTACCCTGAGCCCAAATCCTGGACGTGGTTTCAGGTGGCAAATTTGGCAAATGATCATGATCAGAAGGTCCTACTTGAGCGGTTCAGTTTCCTCACACATTGCATGTGGCTAAAAAAAAAACCCCCCAAAATCTTAGTCTAATGTTTAGAGGGGGGGTTGGCATCTTATCATATCTATTGTCGGTTTGCGGGTTTCGGTCCAGAAATACTCGACGGACTGCCTTGTGCTTATTCCGACAGGCTAGAAGGGGAGAACTTTTCCGGAGTTGGGGCTTTGCACTGATAAACGAAGTAACGGACGATCAGCATCAACTGACCAAAGGTGATGAAAACGACAAAGCAAAAGTTTCTTGGTCTTCGCGTGTACAGGGTATAAACCTCTCCGGGGGTGTTTCTGTATTAGCACTTTTGCGTTGGCTTCGTTTTCTCTTTCATGTGCAACCGTTGTTCCGGAAATGTTCCCGTCAGTACAGATGTACTATTAAGAAAACAATACAAGAGAAAGAGGCACGAGTCACTGTGCAGGCATCTCTCCGGGGAGTTTCCGTCCCCGTTTCCGGCCTCCTCGCTTCCCTTCGCACTGCTACGGCGGGCGTAAGTCGCTCCGGGCAGGTTGCGGCTCTGCATCAGTGGGTGACGGCACCGGAAAACAGTGGGTGCTGCCGGGGGTGCTCTGGCCGAAACGACTACAAAGTAGGTCTTCAGAGATAAAGTTCGCTTGAAATTCCGGGGGTTTAGGGTCTCCGTGTGACCGTTCATGAATGGGTTCTCTTCAAGGCTATACGGTTTCGGGTTGTATATTTGGTGCACGCTTTCGTTGTGGGTCTTTGTTGTTGAACGCTTACGCCCGCCACTAAACGCCGATGGACCTGTGTTTCGTGTGGGCTGCAGCACATTTACCACACTTTCCGAGATTTCGCAACTGGCAGCCTCCTCAAGTATTTCCTCGCAACAACTGTCCCGAATTCGCGTTTGGATCGAATATTTGGGTTTGGGTGGTCTGGCCCTTTAGCTCTCAGAAAACCTGTGACCCGAGGACGTTTTTGGACGCTTTTTGATGGTGTGATCCACACTTCTATGCCGTTTAACATCGCTTCTGTCCTCCGTCCAGCTGCAAAACGTGGACGATGTGTGAATCCCGGCATTGAGGCTGCCGAGCAGAGGCACAACGGCAGCGTGTCGATGGCTTCCTGCAGCAGCTCGCACCATTCCTCGTCTCTGAAGGAGCATCGGGTCCAGACGACCGCGTGCGAAAGAGACTTGCCAGGCACGTCATGGCTGGCTTGTCCAACCGGTTGCCGCTGACGTCGAGATCTCCGAGGCCTTGTCCTGCAGGTCCGTGCACAGGTGCCGCATCGTGTCTGCGGCGCTCTTGCAGCTGATGCCGTTTAACATCACTTCTGTCCTCCGTCCAGCTGCAAAACGTGGACGGTGTGTGAATCCCGGCATTGAGGCTGCCGAGCAGAAGGCACAACGGCAGCGTGTCGATGGCTTCCTGCAGCAGCTCGCACCATTCCTCGTCGTCTCTGAAGGAGCATCGGGTCCAGACAACCGCGCGCGCGAGAGACATGCCGGCGCAGGGCAGAGCGTGGATGAGGCACGTCATGGCTGGTTTGTCAAACCGGTTGCCGCTGACGTCGAGATCTCCGAGGCCTTGTCCTGCAGGCCCGTGCACAGGTGCCGCACCGTGTCTGCGGCGCTCTCGCAGCTGATGCCGTTTAACATCACTTCTGTCCTCCGTCCAGCTGCAAAACGTGGACGGTGTGTGAATCCCGGCATTGCCGGCGCACCCAGGCAGCGTAAAGAGCATACACCCTGTCGCCACTTCGCGGGGAAGGCGGAGGCACCCGTGTCAGCACAGCTTAGGTCGTTGATGGCTCGTGCAAGATATCCTATCTGCGACCCTTTTTCGGCAAACGTTTCCCCTGGCAGCTTGGATCGCGTGTAGGCCTCGAAATCCAAAGCGAGTTCTACGCCGCTTTTGATTTTGGTGTTCACACGGGGCCACACGGCGGACTGAGCGTTGAGGCGGTAAAGTGCAGGTGCCACAAAGGCAGTCAAGCACTGTACACGGGCTGCAGTGTGTTGCGTTATGACGTCGTGGGGAAGAGTCAACGACGACGAGGATGAGGTCAAAAATTCTCAATTCCACACAATTAGTTGGGTTATTACCGTCGATCCCGAGTAGACGATCATGCCTTGCGACCTTCGTTTGTTTGGTAAGGGGGTGTCGGTGAAGATGAGAAACGGACACCCGCGAGAGTAGGAGACTTGGGCGGTTCAGTTTCCTCACACATTGTGTGTGGCTAAAGTTTTTTTTTGTGTTTCCGACGATCCCGTGGGACGTACAGATTGGTGTCTTTCGACCTTTTGTTTGTATGTGAGGTTCAGCTTGGTGCGTGTGGTCGGTGGGCGGGGGGGGGCACGCATGGCTTCTTTTGTGTACACTTTTACTTGCTTGCTTAGGCAAGCCTGGTTCGTAACAATTTGCGACCGACACCAATCTCACCTGGTTGGTATTTGGTGTTCCCCCCCCCCCCGAGTGCGGGTACAGGTTCGGATATAGTTTTGCAAAAATGCTGCGGATGTTCGCCGTCTTGAAGACGGCGCTCCAAACAAGAGTTGTACACTCACGCAGGTCAGCAAAGACACGAGGCCTGAACGAAAAGCCACGCTTCGTGGGTGGTGTATGGCAGTGGGAGGAGGGAAAGGGGGGGGGATTGCAAGCAGTAGTAAGTGACTAGTAAATGGCATGACTAGCGCACCGTGTGGGAGGAGGGATGGTGAGGATGTCTCCCTACGGCATAGAACCGGGTTCGGTGCCAAGGGGACTCTGTTTCGGAGCAAGAGTTTTTCGCACGAGAGTTGGGAACGGCGGAAAACCATCGAGATTGCGTTTGGTTGCTTGCGT
Organism: Diplonema papillatum; assembly: GCA_030068145.1. Classification (NCBI taxonomy): domain Eukaryota; phylum Euglenozoa; class Diplonemea; order Diplonemida; family Diplonemidae; genus Diplonema; species Diplonema papillatum. The sequence continues at coordinate 91,196 of JAPJBO010000874.1, forward strand.
CGCAGCAGGAGTCAAGGAGTGCTGCCTGCCGGTGCCGCATAAAACCCCCCGTACACCGCGAGAGCAGGAGGAAACTAGAGTATTCGTAGATCGCGCTGCCCTGAATGAAAGTCCCAGACGTGGTTTCAAATGGAGTTGGCAAATGAACATGAGACGATGCCAAAAGGGGGTCGTTGTAGTTGGTGCTGGTTTTGAGGGATAGGGAAGGGCAAGAATTTTGCGGTGGTCCGACACCAGCGAGGTTGCTTGCTTGCTTGCAAAGTGCACAGTGCGCGGCCGTTGAGCGCAACTACACACGGCTGCAGGCGTAGTACAGCAGAAGCACACTGACACTGTGACTGTGACTGAGTGGCAGCTGTTGTAATTTTGTTGCATTAGTATGTGGGCCTTTGATGCGTGGATGATGCCTCTCGCGCTGCTCCCCTTGAGGTTCTTGGCTCATGCCAAAGCGCCGCCGCCCGGGTCAAGGGGTTGCGGCATCAGGCGTGGGCCAGGGCCAGGGAGGCTGTTCGGCGGGGTCACCACCCACCATTTGCGGGCTTCGTTCCTTCACTGCCCCCGGCTCTTCCCGGCCGTCGTCGTCCCGGGGAAGGGTTCCGCGGCCATCCCCATTTTGTTGCATTAGTGTGATCGTCAGGCCTTCGACTACCCTGAGCAACGCACTGTGCACACTCCGTGTCTACGTTCCAGCAGATGGAACGCGTTTGTTGCGCCGCCGCGGGGGCGGCCTACGAGTGGGTATCGTTGTGGCCTCCCGGCCGGAGTGGTGGCCTCCCGGCCGGAGTGGTGGCCTCCCGGCCGGAGTGGTGGCCTCCCGGCCGGAGTGGTGGCCTCCCGGCCGGAGTCGTGGCCTCCCGGCCGGAGTGGTGGCCTCCCGGCCGGAGTCGTGGCCTCCCGGCCGGAGTGGTGGCCTCCCGGCCGGAGTGGTGGCCTCCCGGCCAGAGTTGGCTGACTCCTCGCTCGCTTGTCGCGTTTGCGTCGGTTCGCACACGGACCGCGGGACTAGAACTCCGTGTCTCTGGGTTTACAAGTCCCTGTTGGCTACAGAGGTCGCACACCATACTTTCTGACAAACTTGTTTGAGCCACCTTCGGTGCGTGGGGTCGAGTGAGGACCTAAAGCGAGACAAGAGGTATTGGGCGACAGGCCTGCGTCCACTTGCTTCAGAAGCAAGGTTGGAAGGAGACGATTGGAAACTTGAGGATTCGGAATTGGAAAACAACACAGGCAATTCCTCGCTCTTCCTCGTTTCCGACCTCGCTCCCGGGTGGACGACTGGTAGAGACACGGAGTTCTACGCTCAGACGAAGACTTAGAAAGATGGACTCCGGGCCTCATTTGGCCTCAGAATACGGGTTCTGGAGAGTGCGCCTTCCGGAACTGCAGAGCCACGGGCCTACGGGTCAAGTGGCTACCGATTTCTCCAACTAAAGCATCAAGGCGTAGCGCACCTTGGGGCTTGGCGCTCGCGCTGAACACAAGCTCGTCGAGACGGTCAGCCACAGGGCGGGTTGTAGCACTGTGCTGCCTCCGACTCAAGCTTTGCAAGCTGTGGTTGACCGTCACGTTCCTGGACCAGGAGCGGCCTTTTTCTTTCTTCTGCTCAAACCCCTCCCTTCCCCTTATGGCATCTTGCCCCACATGATCAGAAGACCCTACTCGAGCGCTTCAGTTTCCTCACACATCGCATGACATGCCACGTGGGCAGAGAAAATAAAAAAAGACTGGAAATGTTTTTGGGGAGGTCGGATGGAGATGAGACGGAATGCTGGAGCAGGGAGAGAGAGGGAGAAAGAGGGAGAACACACATGAACAAATCAAAACGAGTGCGTAGTAAACGGTGTAAACCCAGTCAGGATACTAACACACAAACGAAGCTTTGGCTCCCGCTTCTGAGGCCGGACTCTCCGCCGTGTATTGAAGCGAGGAGGGGAAATCTTAGTTTAATGTTTAGGCAGGATACTGCATATGCTTGTTTGATGATTCCATCAAGTCTTCTTCGAAGAAATGCGCAAAATAGAAGGTGGGCCGCTAGATCCGGGGTGCTCCCTGAGAGGAACAGGGACGGGGGTAGTGGTATGCCTTAGCAGTCCCAGGACCTTCTGTATGTGTTCTCGTGGCCATCGCTACCGCGCCGACTTTACCCGAAAGAGAGGGAGAAAGATGGAGAACACACAAAACAAATCGAAAGGAGTGGGTAGCCACGCCTTAGCAGTCCCAGGGCCTCACCCCTCCCCACCCACCTATTATGTGTTATTGTCGTCATCGCTACCGCGCTGACCTTTCCCGGAAGAGGGAGAAAGAGAACACAAAACACTCGAGGAGCTGCGTTGTGCTTACTTCGAAGGAGGCTAGAGGGGGGAGAAAACAATACAACTACAAGGTGGGTCTTTTTTGTTGAGCGCTTACGCCCGCCACTGAACCCAGATTCACCTGTGTTTCGTGTGGGCTACAGCACATTTACTTTCCCAGTAGGGCTTCGATATTTTGCAACTGGCAGACTCCTCAAGTATTTCCTACAAAGCGCAGGTGCGTATGCAACAAAAAAATCAACGTGCGCCGGTAAAGACCGGCGCCCAGCGAGACTAGAGGCAGCAGTTCAGGTAACAGTAAAGTTCGGGCGAAGCTAAGTTCGGGCGATGCTAAGTTCCGGTAGACTGGTTCAAGTTTCGACTACTCACGGCGACCCAAAAGGAAATCTCTGCAAAAAAAAAAAACGCAAGTTTTCGGGCACATTAGATCCGAAAACCAGCAAACCCCGAAAATCGTTCTCGACCGGGAAAAGGTCCTCGGCCGGGTTCGAACCCGGGCCTCCCAGGCCCGAGGCATGCAAAATACCCGGTGTCAAATCACGGGTCGAGAAAACCCCGGAGTGAGGGAATTGACTACTCCCAGGGGACTTTGGAAACCCGGTTTCCCGGTTTCAGGAACCGGGTTTTTCCGGTTTCGGTTTTTCAAAAAAACAATAAAATACTCGACGTAGCTGCTTCGACTCCGAATGAAAGGGGGGAAATATAGAGGCAAGGGGCAAATACAATACAAACACAATCTGATTTGTTCTTCGCTTACACCACCGTGTGTTGTTTTCTCACTCAGGACTTTGACCTGTTGTGTTTGTGTGATTTGTCGTGTAGGGGTAGACCCGCATGACCTCACGTCCGTTCAACACGTGGTTCGGTAGTTACAGCACTTGGGATCCCTTCTGTTCTTTGTCGGGCAGCATCGTCGAGCATTTCCTTTCAAGCTGGCGCTTATGTAAAAAAATTATAAATTATGATTTCAAGGTGGCCCCTGTACTGTACAGTGACTGCAGTTACGTGGCGCGTCACGGTGTGTCACTGCAATTCGAAGCTTTTCACTTACCATCTCCGTAGTTTGATAGACGTGCACACCACCACCGCAAGCTTATATCTCACCACCCCCCTCCGTCCCTTGTTTACGTGCGCGGGGCGACGGTTCCAGGCACTCAGACACCCACATGCACCGCAGAGCCCCAAAACCGGGTTTTTGGCTGAAACCCGCTTTTTTGCTCGGTCAGACAAAGTGCTAAAGTCCCCTGCTACTCCCTAAAATCTCACTATTAAAAAGTGCTACCGGGCTTCGTCCGCGGACCCCCCCCGGTCTGCGTTCAAGAGCGAAACATGAGACGAAGAACGAGCACACAACACCGCGGTGAAAAAAACACAGGGGGTTAGTCCCTCAAGGTTTCATTCCCCATTTTGGGAGCCGTACACTCCCCTCTTTACAACTTTCTATTTTCTATTTTGCATCCCTTTCCTAGACATCTTCCTCGAAGAAGACTTGATGGTAGCATCAACCATGCATGAGAGGCAGTGCTCTGCCTAAACATTAAACCAAGATTTCCCCCCCCTAAAAAGTGAGGTTGGCTCGACAGAGCTATTATTATTATTAGCATACCTCTAGTCTCGGAACAAAACCGAAAGGTGTGTGCGGGTAGCCACCAGTCCCGGGGCCTCTCCCCACCACCTGATAGTATGTGTTCTCGTCGTCATCGCTACCGCGCTGACCTTACGAGAGAGAGAGAGAGAGAGAGAGAGAGAGAGAGAGAGAGAGAGAGAGAGAGAGAGAGAGAGTGTGTGTGTGTGTGAGAATGAGCGAGGGAGGGACGGAGGGACAAGTGAGAGTGCAGGGGGACCGACCCGTCAGGGAGTTTCCGGTCTCCTCACTTCTCCCCGTACTGGTACGAGGGGGGGGGGGGGGTGGACAATTCGTTTCGGAGGCGCGTTTACGGGTTCGCGGCCCGGCACTAGACACGTGGAGGGGGAATGTACGGAACACAACGTGATTGCGTCATGATATGTGTTCACACAACAACTCGCGCGCCGAGCCGGCGTCTTCGTCATTCGGGTCCCGCCAAACCCGCGGAAACACGGGGGCTCCTATTTCAGCGCGGAACCTGAATAGACAAAGAGGAGGATAGTTTACAGAATTTCCGTTAAAACTTTTTTCCTCCCAT
>JAPJBO010000875.1:0-95655 GCA_030068145.1 Diplonema papillatum
GAAATGTACGGGTTTGGTTTGTTCTGGAAAGTCGAAATAAGGGGGGGTTCGGGGGGCTTTGCCCCCCGGCCGAACGGTACGGCTCTATCAGGTCCAAGTTGCACTGGCCCTCCCCAAAAACATCAACGTAATGGCCCAAACTTGGGCCATTACATCAATGTAACGGGCAGAATTTGACGGAAAACCACTGTTACATCAATGTAATGGCCCAAATTTGACCGAAAACCACTGTTACATCGATGTAATGGCCAGAATCTGACGGAAAACCGCTGTTACATCGATGTAATGGGCAGAATCTGACGGAAAACCACTGTTACATCAATGTAATGGCCCAAATTTGACCGAAAACCACTGTTACATCAATGTAATGGCCAGAATTTGAACTGTTACATCAATGTAATGGCCCAAATTTGACCGAAAACCACTGTTACATCAATGTAATGGGCAGAATCTGACCGAAAACCACTGTTACATCAATGTAATGGGCAGAATCTGACCGAAAACCACTGTTACATCAATGTAATGGGCAGAATTTGACGGAAGACCACTGTTACATCGATGTAATGGGCAGAATCTGACGGAAAACCGCTGTTACATCGATGTAATGGGCAGAATCTGACGGAAAACCGCTGTTACATCGATGTAATGGGCAGAATCTGACGGAAAACCACTGTTACATCAATGTAATGGGCAGAATCTGACGGAAAACCACTGTTACATCAATGTAATGGGCAGAATCTGACGAAAACCACTGTTACATCAATGTAATGGGCCAAATTTGACCGAAAACCACTAAATCGGCTAAAATGACCAAAATCCGGATTTTTCGAAAAGTGGCACGAAAACCGAAAAAAGTCTACTTGCGGGGTTCGAACCCGGGTCGTCAGAGCTTGGTACCCAAGGTACTACTGCATCAACCACAGGAGCTCTGGTAAAAATTCTGTTCTGTTCTGTAGGGCGGAACGAAGCCCGGGCAAGACGAGGCAAGACGGTCTCTAACGGGCAAGCGTACAGTGGTTCTTTGTGCCACCATTTACTCCGTTGTGTTGTTTGTGATGGAGTGATGACTACTACTTGTTCGTTTATCGGTTTTTTGTTTCACGTAAATTGTTTTTCCTTCTGGCTACGGTTCTTGGTTCTCGTTATTGGGTTCGCTTTCTGGTAATGGTTTTCGGTTTACGTAAATTGGTTCTCTTTCTGTTAACGGTTTTCGGTTCACGTAAAAGTTTGAGGTCCTACTCCAAGTCCGAGGGCGTGGTCAGGGCGCGCAGCTTTTCATGTTTCAATGCTGTCTCCTCCGAGCCGTACCTTCTCGGGTGAGCATCGGACCTCAGTTTTGCTTGCGATGCTTGAGGCACCTATACGTACTGGGCAAATCAATTCGCTTTTCGCTAGTAATGCCTCTGCTCCTCTTTCTACTTTCTTGGTTCAAAGTGTCAAGTGCAAGGTGCCGGAGTAGAATTCTCTAGCTTCCTACTCTCGTTCTCCATTTGTACTTCGCTTCGCTTTGCCTTCGTTTCGTCGCTCTTCGAGGTTGCTTCGACGTCGGGGGTCGGCCGTCTCGCGGTCACGGTCGTGACTGTTCCTCGGACGCGCTCTCGTGGGCCGGGGGGGTTGTCCCTCCGACGGACGAGGCGGGGCCCGGTATGCGGTGGTTGAGTCGGGGCCGAGTCCGATTACGGGCGTGCAAATCCGCTGGCCTCGAGTTCGCGTGTTTGTGTCGCGGTTCTCGTGGCGGATGGGCGGGATTCGGTGGGCTGTTCGTCGGGTGTGGTCGGCACGAGTATCCGGTACTCCTCCAGCAGTCCGGTCCCTTGCAGGTACTCGAGTGCCGTCTCCGGGTGTTCGAACAGCAATCTCCACAGCTGTTCGTGTCTCGGTATCCACACCGGTTGGCCACCCTCCCGCCGTAACGGGGAGGCCACTTCCCACATCAGGTCACGCTTCCCTTGCGTCCCCTCATGGCCGCAGTCCAAGAAAAGGTGCGAGACCGGGCACTCGGCTACCTCTCCGCAATGCGGGCAGGGACGATTCGAGCTCCGTTCGGACTTCGCTAACGCGTCGTAGTCCTCCCGGCACCAATTGCGAAGGAGGCGGTGCTGGCCCGTGCGGATCTGCCTGATCTCACGCTCGGCCCGTCGCGTGAGGTGATCGATTTTCGGGAGTTTCCTCCCGTTGACGATCTGTGCGTGTGCGAGTTTCCCGTCGTAGTGGGAGCCCAACTCCGGGTGGGCCTTCAGCACGCCTGCCGACCACCTCTAAAAAAAAAAAAAAAAAAGCAGTCGGTCTGAGCCTCAATAGGGGCAAGTGCAGACTGGCGATTGCCCCGGGCGCCGAGGTACCGGCGGGCCTAGACGGCATCGAGACGTGCTCCCTCGATGAGATCGAGCACCTGGGTGTGCCGTGCGGATCACCGGAGAAGATCCGCGCGTTCGTTGAGCGGGTGGCACAGGGCGCCGAGAGGAAGCTGAGGGTGATCGCGTCCCTACCTGACGCGCACGTGGCGCTCACGCTGACGAAGTTCTGTGCCGGCTTCGTTGGAGTGGTGCACCTCATGCGCGCGACAGGGCCCGTCTTCGACTACGCGGGCATCGACCGCGTCACCCAGTCCTGTCTCGCGACGATCACCGGGATCGAAACCGATGACGCGTCGTGGACACAGGCGTCACTCCCCGTCAGGATGGGCGGCCTCGGCCTCCACAGCTGTGCGGACGTGAGCGGGATTGCCCACATCGCCGCGGCGCTGGACGGGGGGCCGCATCTCCCCGCCCTCGTGGCCCCGGCCCTGCTGCCACACCTCACGTGGCAGCAGGACGACACCGTCCAAGCGTCCCTCGTCGACCCGCGCCTTGCAACCTATGAATCCGTCCTGGAGAAGATCCAGGACGTCATGCAGGCACGAGCCGAGTACGAGGGGCGAGGACAGAAGGCATGGTCGTCCGCCTTGGCCACCGAGAAGAGGAAGAACCTTCTCGAGTCGCTGACGGAGGAGCTCGGCCACTCCGGCCAACTGCAGGGTCAGGCCCTGACCCGGGCTCAAGACCGGATCCGGGCGCGGATCCAAAGCGGCTCCGGCAAGCACGCTTCGGCGTGGTTGTACGGCAACCCTGAGGCGGATACCGCAATGTGGTTGTCTCCGGCCGAGCTGGCGGTGGCAGTCCGGCTTCGGTTGGGGCTTCCAATTGCGGCCGCGCCGGGGGAGTGCCGCCTTTGCGGACACGGTGCGACCGACGTCAACGGATCGCACGCCCAGACGTGTTTCGGCAGCGGCCGCCGAACGCGCCTTCACAACGCGCTGCGCGACATCGTCGCCGACTTCGCTCGACGAGGACTGCTCGGTCCTTCCATCGAGCGAGCCGTGTTCGCTAACGCGCGGCGCAAGCGCCCGGACATCAGCTACGTCCGGGATGGCACCACCGTCCTACTTGACGTCGCTGTCACGTACCCCCTACAACTCTCGCAGCCGCACTACGCAGCCCGGGCGGCGGCAGAGCCAGGGGGCGCAGCAGCCGCGTACGCTGTAGCCGTCAAGGAGCGTGTCTACAACGCAATCATCGCCAATGAGCCAGACCCGCGGGAATGGAAGGCGGTGCCGCTAGTTGTAGACACGTTCGGGGCCTGGTGCCCAGGAGCAATCACGGAGCTGCGGCACATTGCCCGCGCCAACGCCCTCCGTGAAGACCGGACCGTTTCGGCCGCCTGCCAGGACCTCTTCCACCGCTTGAGCTTTTCTATAGCCCGAGGGGTGGCAAGGATCGTCATTGCATCTGGTGGGGCGCGACCGGACGAAGCGGATCCACCCTGATGCAGGGGGTAGAGTCACTGCATCGCGGGTTTTTTTACCGGGTCGGACCTGTTAGCAGTCACGCGCAGGCCAGTCCCGTGTCGCTGTGAGACAGGCATTCACAGTGTGCTGAAGAAGCATTTCTTTGGACTACCGCTCCGGAAGCAACCGGATACCGGCAGCCCCGCTGTACCAACATGGCAAGTACAGTGTCCCGCGCTCCAAAAAAAACCTTTCATTCTTGGCCGACTGTTCAAAAAACTGTCTTTTTCAGTTTTTGCGCTTTTGATGTAACAGTGGTTTTCTGTGAAATTCGGCCCGTTACATTGGTGTAATAGTGGTTTTTGGTCAAATTCTGCCCATTACATTCATGTAACAGTGGTTTTCGGTCAAGTTTGGCCCATTACATTGATGTAACAGTTCTGCCCATTACATCGATGTAACAGTGGTTTTCCGTCAAATTCTGCCCATTACATCGATGTAACAGTGGTTTTCGGTCAAATTTTGCCCATTACATTGATGTAACAGTGGTTTTCCGTCAGATTCTGCCCATTACATCGATGTAACAGCGGTTTCCCGTCAGATTCTGCCCATTACATCGATGTAACAGTGGTTTTCCGTCAAGTTCTGCCCATTACATCGATGTAACAGTGGTTTTCGGTCAGATTCTGCCCATTACATCGATGTAACATGCAGGGTCAGAACCTTGTGTCTTTTTAAAATGCTCCCGCGCACATCAGCCGAAGACCTGCCCGCTCAAGCAGAAGTTGCCATCCCAACACCACCTGCTGCAGTTGAACCCCCCGCATTTGAAGGCTACGAGGTTGTTGCCGAGTATGAGTCGGACCCAGATGATGACAGTCTTGTCGGACTTTCCGTTCTTGCTTTAGTAGCTGTCGTGGTCGTGATCCTGTCCGGTTCAGCAGTGGCATTTGAGCCGATTGTTGTTGACGACGAGCCCGCTCCTGAGTCGGAAGAAAACACGAAGTTTCGTACATTTGGCAGTGGCAAAATTCTGCGATCCACTGTTGACAGGTGGCTTGCCGAGTATCCATGGCTCGATGTGTCAGATGCGGGGGCCCAGTGCAAGGTTTGCAGCCAAAAGTTTCCGCGTACAAGAGCAGTCCTCATCAACATGCCTTACGCCGACCAAACGCACCTCCGAAACCGCATGAAGAAGCACGAAACGTCCGCCGAGCATGTTTCTGTCTCTGACATTATGACAAACCTTCGTTCAGGTGTCAGTAAGATGCGGGCTCCTTGAGGAGACTGCCAGTTGCGATAGATCAAAGGAGGTAAATGTGCTGTAGCCCACACGAAACACAGGTAACCCTGGGTTTAGTGGCGGGCGTAAGCGTTCAACAAAGCGTAAGCGTTCAACAAAAAAGACCCACTTTGTAGTTGTATTGTTTTCTCCCCCTCTAGCCTCCTTCGAAATGAGCACAAGGCAGTCCCTCGAGTATTTCGAGAGGATGGGCTCAGCGTCGCTGCAGCTGGGGATTCAGGCGAGGCGGGGGACTAAGAGGAGCCAAGCCTCTACGGTCAACCGGAGACTTTAAAATACCGACCTTCTAATCCACAAATAACGCTAGGAGGGCGGACCGGTCAGTGAGCGCCTTGCTTACAAATGCTTCAAACGTCCACAACGGCCCACAAGACCTTTTTCTTTTTGTATAAGCACCTGCTTTGCAAGAAACGCATGCGGAGGCTGCCAGTTGCGAAATCAAAGGAGGCAAATGTGCTGTAGCCCGCACGAAACACAGGTAAATCTGGGTTGCGGGCGAAAGCGTCCAACAAAGCGTTCGAGCCTCCTTTGAAATAAGCACGAGGCAGCCGAGTCTTTCAGGGGGGTTTTGGCCTTCCACACCACAAAAGCAGGTCGCGAAAACAGCGCGGACGGTAGACTTGAGTCCCTTCGCAACGCACTCTTGTGCTCTTATGCACACAACTTGCCTGGTTGCACGTGCGTCCTTCGCCGGAGTGAGTCGGTGCCTCTCGTCACGTTCGGCTAACTGCGCAAGATTGTCAAAACAATCTTTAAAATCGCACGCCTGGAAATCCCCCACACGGTGCACGTGCACGACTTGCTATCCTTCTTTTCTTGCTTGCACCAGGACCGCGATTTCTGTGCTTGGCTGAAGCAGGATGTGACGTATACATCGTCAACTGTGGTGAGAGAGCTTCTGGAGTTGATCGGCTTGGTATTAGAGAAGCGGCTGTACACCGAGATTAGGGAGTCCCGGTTTTGGTCAGCCACAGCAGATGCAACAACCGACGTGACGGGAAAGCACCAACTTGTGGCCACCGTTCGTTACCTCAGGAGAAATGCTGTCCAAGAGCGCTTCATTGGCCTTGAAGTCCTGCACGATCAAACTGCAACCGGCTACGCAACGAAGATAAAGCAGATGCTGTGTTATCTCCCGAAGGGCTCGTTCGTATCCTGCTCGTTTGATGGGGCTTCGGCGATGTCTGGGAAGTTTCAGGGTGCCGAGAAGAAGGTTCGCGGTGGGATCAATGCTACTGCGCTCTTCATGTGGTGTTGTGCCCACGTCCTCAACCTCCTTGCCCAGGATGGCATAAAAGCAGTTGCGTTCATGGGAGACTTCTTCAGAACCGTCCGCGCCCTTTGGCTGATCTTCTCCGACTCCGACATCAACAAGCTACTTCTGAGCAGCGTATTCGCAGACCCGACATTTGCAGCGATGTGTGAGAAGGTGAATCGTGCCCTGGTGGAGCCGTCCGATACACGCTGGCTGGCCTACTGGAGAAGTGTCTCTGTCATCCGTATGCAGTATTCTGCAATACGCGAAGCCCTTAGACGCATCTGGAACGAGCGGAACAGCACCCACGCAGAGCACCTGTACAAAGAGGTGAGTAAGCCGCAATTTTTTGCATGTCTTGCACTTGCGTGTGACGTTCTGGAAAAGCTGCATGCAATCTCTCTTGTTTTCCAAGGAACCGCGACCACCATCTCGGATGTTTGCAGAGAAGTGGACTCGCTCGAAGCAGAATTGAGGGCACTAAGCTCGGAAGAAAGGGCCAAAAAGATCACGAAATACTACACTTGCTGGCGCCGTTCGTTCTTCGAAGCGACCAACGTTGCCGTTACCCCTGCAGCGTTCAGCACATTCCATCAGACTATCGCCTCCCCATACATTGCTGCACTCCTCAAGTCCACAACGGTCCGGTTTGAATCCAAGGAAGTTCTTCGGCACTTCGTTGTCTTTGACCGCATTGCGTGGCCAGAGGGCGCGCACCTTACAAACTGGGGGGATGAACACATCCGGGAGCTCTACAGATACTACAGCAAGCCCGGCCGGGTCACGTACCGACAATATGAAGTGGACGTGCCAGCAACAGACACGATGCCTCGACCCACATACAGCACCACTCGCTCGGAAACGAAGACAGACCACGGCACTCCCCTTTTGCACGGAATGACCGAGGCAGACCTGGTGAGAGACTGGACCCTACTTAAGGAGGTTCTACGCGCCTCAAGATACTCCAAAAATGCACACGCGGTGTATCAAGCCTTCGCCCCTGATGGCACTGCGAGTGCCCGCATGCAGCCATTGAGACAACTGGTCGAACTGGCACAGACCATTGTCAGTTCCTCTGCAGAAAGTGAACGCCAGTTCAGTACCCTGGCCCGTGTAAAGACCCGACTGCGCAACCGCATGCTGAACACGACACTGCGCGCCCTCTTTTTCATCGAAGACACCGATGAGAAGGAGATGGACGACGCGACTGCGGAGGAGGTAATCGACCTTTTTACTTCTGGCTTCGCAGCCGAAGCCCTAAGGGCAGCATGGTTTGCTGGAGAGTCTGAGCCGGTGGAGAAGGTAGCGAAAAAGCGCAAAATTGACTTGACACTACCCTGAAACCTTGCTGCACCTCCTTGTCCTGTCTTGACTTCTTCTTTTGTTAACTTGTACCCGTCCCTTCCACCAGACCAACCGCACGTATTCTCCGACTCTCTCTTCCTCCTTGCACCACGAACCGCCGAAGACTCAGAATGGAAGGACAGATGCGGGTGGACGGGCTCTGTACGACGTGAGGGCGAGAAAAATTTTCTCGCTGACAGAAGAAATTTTTTCGCCAGCATTTTTGGCCTTGCTGGCGGGCAGAATAACCCCTGGATGGACCCCAAAAAAAAAATTGAGACAAAACCATATCGGAAGCACTTAAGTGGGGAAAATATTTATCGGAACGTTTCCGATAAATATTTTTTTGTTTCCGATAAATATTTTTTGTTTCCGATAAATATTTTTTTTGTTTCCGATAAATATTTTTTTTGTTTCCGATAAATATTTTTTGTTTCCGATAAATATTTTTCTGTTTCCGATAAATATTTTTTTGTTTCCGATAAATATTTTTTTGTTTCCGATAAATATTTTTTTGTTTCCGATAAATATTTTTTGTTTCCGATAAATATTTTTTTGTTTCCGATAAATATTTTTTGTTTCCGATAAATATTTTTGATACGGGTTCCTGGGGACTAGTCCCCAGTGCGAAATGTGCCCAAGGGGAGTCCCATTGGGCAAGCAATTTCATTGGATTTTGCGAGGACCCTAAGTAATCCGGAGCCAGTGTGATAGACCTCTGTGATGTGGGCCGCTTCACTGCTCGTCTGCATGTGGACTGCTCTGTACCTGTGCCTTCTCCGCGCTTGCAGCTTTTCAAGCCGGCCACGCCTGCTTTCCCTTTTCTGTCTTTCGACCTCGGTGATCCCTCGCGGGCGTCCTGCTGTGCCATCTGAATCTCCTCGCCTTCCTTCCTGGTTTGCTTGGCACCCTCTGCTCGCGCAGCTTGCGGCGCGGGTCTCTTCAGAGCCGGTCGTCTTCGTGTGCGCTGTTCTGTCATCGCTTGCCTGTGTTGCTGATTTCTGCAACAAAGGCAGTTTTGGCCCGTGAAATGGGCTAGTCTTTATTGTGTGAGTGCTTTTGTCTCCAGGATTGAAATGAGGCTGACGCGGAAAATCCTACCGTCCGACATGGCACAAGTCAAGGGAAACAAATATTTTACGGGAACTAGTATGCACGGCAGCCCCGATACTACTAAGCCCCGTTGGCATACTTACACTCCATGGCTGCCTCGATGGCACCAAATCCGTAGTCGTGGTTAGACATTTTCAGGTAGGAGGATGTTACCTGGTCAGGACCGCATGCAGTTTTGTCGTATTGGGGCCGCATAGGACCCGGATGAAGTCGTTGCGAATACACACAACAGATCAACGAAGGGTAGAACTGGGGAACATGCAGATCAGACGGAAGTAGAATGTGCAAACTTATCCTTTTCTTGACTTGCCGTTCTGAAAGCTGTTGAGGGGCCCCTACGTAGGTTCTCGCATGATTCGTTCGCCTTTGTAACACTATCCGTTTGTAGTAAGCTTTGCAGTTGTGTTCTTGCAATATCTAGCCGAATGGTGGGTGGCGGATTTCCGCGCTCGTGCGCAAGACGCAGTTTTACTGCAACTGCAGTGTAAGCCGAACCCGGTTCGTGACCTTTGTCGCGGTGAAGTGGTACAAAGTCTTCAGCTTTCAGATCCGGATACTGCTCAATGCAACCAGATAGTTAGATGTCACTTGATGGATACCCGTGTGCTGCATTCGAAAAGGTTTGCGTATCTGGTGTTGAAAATTGAACAGCCTTTGCTGGGGAGGCTTTCGACCCGAAACTAGATAGAAAAACGATCGTATTTGGCTTCGTCGCGGTCGTCCACGGGACGAAGTAGGTGAACCTACTGTCAAAGTGATCAATACTTATCGGAAACAGAAAAATATTTATCGGAAACAAAAAAATATTTATCGGAAACAAAAAATATTTATCGGAAACAAAAAAATATTTATCGGAAACAAAAAAAATATTTATCGGAAACAAAAAAAATATTTATCGGAAACAAAAAAAATATTTATCGGAAACAGTTTCCGATAAATATTTTCCCGACTTAAGTGCTTCCCTTATGGTTTTCTCCGAAAAAAATTTGGCAAAAAAAAAAATTTGCTCAACTTCTACAAAAATTACTGCAGAGTTTGTTCCAAAATTTTAAAATTCAAAAATCCCAATTTTTTTCCGGAAATTTTTTTTTTGCCATTTTCAGAAAGACACAAGGTTTTGACCCTGCATGGTAACAGTGGTTTTCCGTCAAATTCTGCCCATGACATCGATGTAACAGTGGTTTTCGGTCAAATTTGGGCCATTACATTGATGTAACAGTGGTTTTCCGTCAGATTCTGCCCATTACATCGATGTAACAGTGGTTTTCCGTCAAATTTGGGCCATTACATTGATGTAACAGTGGTTTTCGGTCAAATTCTGCCCATTACATTGATGTAACAGTGGTTTTCGGTCAGATTTGGGCCATTACATTGATGTAACAGTGGTTTTCCGTCAGATTCTGCCCATTACATCGATGTAACAGGTCAAATTTGGGTCATTACATTGATGTAACAGTGGTTTTCGGTCAGATTCTGCCCATTACATCAATGTAACAGTGGTTTTCCGTCAAATTTGGGCCATTACATTGATGTAACAGTGGTTTTCCGTCAGATTCTGCCCATCACATCAATGTAACAGTGGTTCTCTGTCAAATTTGGGCCATTGCATTGATGTAACAGTGGTTTTCTGTGAAATCCGGCCCATTACAGTGATGTAACAGTGGTTTTCTGCCAGATTTGGCCCATTACATTGATGTAACAGCGGTTTTCGGTCAGATTTGGGCCATTACATTGATGCAACAGTGGGTTTCCGTCGGAAAATCTTCATGCAGTTTTGGGGAAAAAATATTCCCACCAGAGGGGGGGGGGGACCCACCCACCAAAATTTTGGCAAAAGTAGTGGGCAGTTGGCCCGCCCGGGTAATAATCCGCTGTCCCTAGTGAAAAAAAATTTTTTTTTTTTCACTGGTGCCAATTTTTTTTTCCCCCATTTTTTTGGCTGAAAGTGGTCAAGAACAGGTCAAAAGTGCAGTTGTATGCAGTTTTGGCTGCCCCGGCTAAATCATGCTGAACCACGCCCCCCCCACCCAAACACACTTCCAAACCAGCACTATCTGGTGCTGTGGCAAACCTGGCACCTGCCAGTTCAAAAAACTTCCATTGTGAGAGAAAAAAAGTCTCTCACTGGTCAAATGTGGTCGGAAATTGGGGAAAAATCCCCACTTCGGGGCCCCTCGTGGCGACTGTTTTCCCTGCCTCGAGGCCTTCAAGGCCCCCTCAACCCGAAAAACAAAAACTCACTACAGTGGGTTTTCCCCAATTTCTCCCACTTTGACCAGTGAGAGAACGTATATTTTTTCACTAGTGAAGAAAAAAACTTTTTTTTTTCACTAGTGAAAAAAACACAGTGGGTAAAATTGGTTTTTTGCCCACTGCCAGTGAAAAAAACTTCTCAGAGTGAGAGAATATACGTTCTCTCACTGGTCAAAGTGGGAGAAATTGGGGAAAACCCACTGTAGTGAGTTTTTGTTTTTCGGGTTGAGGGAGGTCCCGAGGGGGTGGAAAAGGCCTCGAGGCAGGGAAAACGGTCGCCACGAGGGGCCCCGAAGGGGTCCCGAGTGGTGACCGTTTTCCCTTCCGAGAGGCCTTTTCCACCCCCGAGGGACCTCGGAAAGGCCCCCAAAACCCGAAAAACAAGAAACGAACGCACAGTGGGGATTTTTCTCCAATCTCCGGAAAAGAATTGGGTTTTTTGAATTTTAAAAGTTTGGAACAAACTCTGCAGTAATTTTTGAGGAAGTTGAGCAAATTTTTTTTTTTCCAAAAAATTTTTTAGGGCTCCATCGGCCCTGCGTGAGCGTTTTAAAAAGACACAAGGTTTTGACCCTGCATGATATCATGCAGGGTCAAAACCTTGTGTCTTTTTGGAAATGGCCAAAATTTTATTTCCAGAAAAAAAATGGGTTTTTTGAATTTTAAAAGTTTGGAACAAACTCTGCAGTAATTTTTGAGGAAGTTGAGCAAATTTTTTTTTTTCCAAAAAAATTTTTAGGGCTCCATCGGCCCCGCAGGAGCGTTTCAAAAAGACACAAGGTTTTGACCCTGCATGTTATGTCCTGCGCGGCGCCCCTGCGGAAGCTATGTGTACCCCACCCTTGCACAGGCTGTTGGAACAGGGTGGCCTTCATTTTAACAGATTCAAGCATGTCTGGGTATGTCATGTTGAAGATTTCCACACCGGGTGCAACATTATCTCGGATGTGAGGCCACAGGTGATGAATGGGGCATAGCGCCCACCATCCTTTCTTCCTCTCTTGCATGTTGCAAATGCAACCCCTAGATAAGGTGTCACCTTGTTGGTTGTTCTTTCTTGTTCTCAGAACAATGTAGAGTTCCTGTTGGAATTTAAAGACTGTGCTGTGTCTTTTCGTCTCTTTAACGTCCCAGAGTGCATTAACCGGTGAGTCACTCTCAATTCCACGTCTCAGCAGGATCGCTTCGTCACCGGAGCGTAGCAAGTAGACGTACGATAGAACTGCTGAAACTCGTTTAACGAACAGTTAGAGCCGGCCACAGGGGATGTATCGTCCACAATTTTGTCGAGAAGCCGCGACGTGATAGCATCCATTTTACGTTTTCCGGTTTGCCTCCCTCTTATCCCTCGAATCACTTCCTTCACCAAGGGATCTCTCAGCGGAGAATTGATCCCCAAGACCCGCTGGACTTTTTTCGAGCGCTGATATTGTGCACTCTGCGGTATCCGCATTATTGTGGATTGCTATGAACCCACGAATTTCTTCGGGGTCGATGGGGAAGTGGGGACATCGTTTGAGGCCCGTGTAGTGGGTCCAGGCCCTTACCATGCAGGGTCAAAACCTTGTGTCTTTTGAAAATGGCCGAAAAAAAAAAAATCCGGAAAAAAATTGGGTTTTTTGAATTTTAAAAATTTGGAAGAAACTCTGCGGTATTTTTGAGGAAGTTGAGCAATTTTTTATTTTTCCAAAGTTTTTTTTTGGGGGCCATCGGCTCTGCGGGAGTGTTTTAAAAAGACACAAGGTTTTGACCCTGCATGTTACTGCGACGAAGTATTGGTGCCACGTCTTGCCTTTGACCGAGGATGCCGTGAGCGATTGAACTGCTTGATCGATCGTTGCGCGAGCGGCCAGAGGTGGTAGTCCCTCGAGGTATCATGCAGGGTCAAAACCTTGTGTCTCTTTGGAAATGGCAAAAAAAAAAAATTCCCGAAAAAAAATGAGTTTTTTAGAGTTAAAGTTCGCTTGAAATACCGCGGTTTTTGAATTTTAAAAGTTTGGAACAAACTCTGCAGTAATTTTTGAGGAAGTTGAGCAATTTCTTTTTTTTTTTCCGAAAATTTTTTTAGGGCTCCATCAGCCCCGCAGGAGCGTTTTAAAAAGACACAAGGTTTTGACCCTGCATGGTATCATGCAGGGTCAGAACCTTGTGTCTTTTTGGAAATGGCCAAAATTTTATTTCCAAAAAACAAAAAATGGGTTTTATGGTGTGATCCACCCTGGAGTTTTTCCGGGTTTGTGCCGGGTTTGTGCCGGGTTTGTACCAGGGGGGGGGTCCGGATTTTTTATTTTTGTCTCCCCAGCACCCGCTAGCAACCTTGGTTGTGGAGATTTCAGGCTTTGTGGTGGATTTTGCCATGTTTCATGATTGTCTGGTGCTCGTGGGGGTTTGTCCCGCTCTTTGCGGTCCCTCGCCCTTCTGTCATGTTCAGCCTACGGGCTTCGGTATCGTGAATATTTTGTCGGTTTGAGGCCCCTTCCGTAGCTTGGAAAACGGAAAGAGGAGCAGCATCTCCATCGGATCAGAACGAGGGACAGAAGTTCCCACGCTCAACCCGCTCGGCTGTGCCAGCGGAACAGAAGTCGGCAACAAGCGGTTCGGACGGGCGGGTTCCCCGCCCATCAAGTACAACCGGTTTTCCCTCGCCTAGGTGCTGTCGGATGGCTTAAGATGGCCTGAGCAGACTGCTACCTTTGGGTCCGCATCCTTTCAAACTGTGGCTGACCAAGCCGCTGTTTGAGCTCTGCAGGGGTTTCGATGCACTCCAAAATGCGGGTACCAACAACCCCGGCAGCTGGGAGGAATGGCTACTGAGCATGAGTGCGTGGCGTTCGTGGACGCGCAACTGCGTGCAAACAAGCGTCACGCAATTACCAGAGACAGGTCACCACTCGTTCTGCAGTGGAGTTAGCATTAGCTCAATGTGTCGGGAGCAGTAGTTGTCGACTGAAAAGTAAGCACGTACCGCGGATGCAGAACATCGATGCAGACGATGAGTGCCGCAAATGCAGGGAATTCGAGGCCGTTCTACGAGCAGGCAAGATGGCAAGCGAGAGAGCGTGCCGTACCTCAGGCAGGTCGCTCGAAAACGGGAACCCGAAATGGAAGATTCACCCCCAGGAACAATACTGCTGATTTATCGGGGGAACCAACGACCCGAATATGGCCGCACTGGTGTGAATTTCCAAGCATACACCATGATCCAGGGGTAGTGGTTGTGGTGGGTGAAACGTAAAGCGTTTAAAGAAGAACATTTGAATATGTCTCTTGCACCTTCACCCGAGCTGCCACGTACTGGGTCGGAGGAGGAGACTGAGCGTGCACGTTCTGTAGCTCCTTCGGCTACTGCAGGACAAGCTGGGGTTCCTGCCCCCCAGCAGATGTCGGCTCGGCAGATGGAGGATCAGTGTCGTACTCTGGTAGGCAAAGTTATTGTGTATACCTTGCGCCCAGTTGGCAGCACCGCAGCATACCGCCTTCATGCGGGGAAGTTAGAACAAGATGGGGACCAGTATGCAGTCCGAGCATCAGTCGCTCACAATGACCTCCACGGGGTTATGCCTCATGAGGGACCAGAGGTACTCTACCCCCTTCCGGCACCTGGGTACACATACACTCGTATCATGGATGCAACTGTGCACCAGACGGAACAGGCGGTGGCAGTGATTGCTGCCCTCAAAAAGGAAAACGACGAGAAGGCTCAGCAGCTCATCATGCTCCAGCGCCAAATGGCAGAGCTAATGACGAAGGTTGGGAGCACAGACACAGCAGCTCGACCAGCAGGACCGACAGAAAGCAACCAAGAAGTGGACAGCAGCACCATTTCGTTCCCAGCTGATGCAAAGGACGTCCAGGAGTGGGTCCCGCACATTGATGGCAACCCCGAGCAGTTGGTCTACCATCTTGAGGGGCGATACCTCAGTGGGATGGTGCATTTGCCCGGCGGAGAGAGGTTGGAAGAAGCGTTCCACAGCTTGCGAATGTGGATAATGAGCGCAGCCTGCTTCAGCGGCTGGGAGACGACCCCGCATCGACAAGCAGGGAACGATCTCCTGCAGCTAGTTCGCGTTCAGTACCAGTATGTGCGAAATAAGGTGCCCAGGCGCGACCTCATGCTGGAGCTGACAAAGCAAGGTGAGGGGGTTGTTGGCCCGACGAACGTGGTTGACAAGTGCGCGGCGACCATCATGCAAAAGATGGGAAAGAAGAAGTTGCAGAAGTCGACCCCAGCTTGGAAGCGTGGTCATCAGGGAAACGGGAGCGCCGGGACGAAATGACTGGGTCCGCCCCGGCTAGAGCCAACAAAAACGCCAGTTGCGCCCATCGCTCGAGCTTTTATGCCTCCAAAGATCGAGAAGCGCCCCCTTCCTCATCCCCGAAACGCCGCGGTACGTATCTTGCTTCCAAAGTCAGGAAGCTGCACGATGGTCTCAACGCCCTCCAGCGGATTACGAAGAAACACCGAGCCAGTTCACACTCCCGAAGTTTACCACAATCCTCTCAATCCCACATCCCTCATGGGGCAGGTGTTCCTCGACCACATTTCTGGCGACACGAGCCATACACACTTCCGGAAAACTGGGGAGCAGGTAGTTTCACGCGCCACAGCAACTACGAGACTTCGGAATCTTGTTGCAGGAATGTGGGCGGCTTCCACGACTGCACAGCGCCGCAATCTTTGGAGGCGGTTCATCGCTTGGACGTCAAAGAACAACATGCCAGCGACCCCGGACTCTGCATGCCTGTTTGTATTGGCTACGGGGGTGCGGCCGCAAGCGATGCTGACATATGCCAAAGGACTTTCTGGAACGTTCCGGCATATGGGTTTGATCAATCAGCCTCTGCTCAGCTTGGCTGCAGCTCTCAGAGCCAGTGGGGCGGCTATTCCCCTTCATCAAGCAATTCCCATGGAGAAGTCTGTTCTCGTGGCGTGGGCATTCCGGCAGAGCCCTCGTGTGTGTCTTGCAGCGCTGATTGCGTGGAAGACAGCGTCCAGATGGACGGAGGTGTCAATGCTGGCCACCGCGAACTTCATCCACATTCGCGAAGACGAAGTAGTGATCGATTGGTACACTCTCCCGAAAGGGAGAGCAGCAATGCCGTTCACTCAATCCAGATGGACGGTAGTGAAGGGCGACCTGACAGCGGCCATTTGCCTCTTGTTGAAATCACAGCTCCCCTTCAACAGGCTGACCACTTGGACTACAAGCACACTCAACGCACATTGGCAGATGTCTCACCAGATGAAAATGTACAGCGCGCACAGCATCAAGAGGGGGGCAGTCACCCATGCGATCCAGAGGATTGTCGAAGGGCACCAAATCCCCGAAGTCTTGATATCTCGTCTTGCAAAGCACAAGGTAAAAGAAGGACTTGCAGAGGTGACCCTGCGGTACGGCGGAGACCCTCTGGCGACGGCACGGATGTTGGCGACCGACAAGGTGACCGTGCTGCTGTGAATGCGTATCTTTCGTCTCTCACTTTCCAGCCCATTCTTCAAAATCGCCAAAACAGGTTCTCGGTTACAAGGCGGACCAAACAAACAAGACTGCCTGCGTCTCAAACGGAGAGGGATTCACCTCTTCATGTTTCGCGTGTTCCACCCATGAACATAGAGATGATGAGGGAGAGGATGTCACCTTCGGCGCTCCGTAGGTTTGATGAGGTGTGGCGCTTAACCTTTTTCCCGCCGAGCACCAAGTGCGCTATGAAACCTAAGTCAAACCGACCGTCAATGCTAACTGCATCACATGCGACTGCATTGTTCGAACACGGAATCACATCACACGCCGACGGGCCCGGAGTCTCGCAGAACGTTCCTTTCACTGTCATCGAAGAGAAAGAGAGCGGCCTCAGACAGAGGTTCATCTTGTGGACCCGGGATGCGAACGATGTGCTCTGTAGTCAAGGCTACGAAGCCAATGTCCCAATAGGGCATGTCTCACATTACTTGTCAGCAGTACAAAGTGAATGCGGCACAACCCGAGACTTCAAAACCGGGTTCTATGCGATAGAGGTGCCAGTCGAGAGTCGACACCTTTTCCGTTTTTCTGACTCTTCAGGGAACTGGTGGAGTTTAAACCGTCTCCCCATGGGCCATTGTTGTGCACCCGAGCTGATGCACACTCTGGCTGCTGTAGCGGCAGGTGATCCTGTGTATGTGAAGCCAGCTTTTGCGGCGAAAGGTGTGACTGTCCATGTGTGGATAGATAATATCCGATACACCGGGCGATCTAACGCTGTCATCCGGGAATCAGCCCGATTGGACAAAACTGCTGAGCATTGTGATCTCACATGGAAACCCGAAGATTCACAAACTTGTGTGAAACGGTACGTGTTTCTGGGAGTAGAGTGGGATCATGAAAGGTCAGTTGTACGGCCTTCGACAAAGATCCGGAGCAAACTCGAGGCAGTGAATGTGTGGGGGCGACTTCCGGCAGAAGAGCTGGAATCGTTGGCAGGCAGGCTGCTTCATGCGTCTGCTATTTCTGGTGTGTTCCCAGGAACATATTGGTTCGCCCTAAAGTTTCTGCGGAGGGTGGTGAATCACCTAAACCGAGGCACAAAGATGCCGTCAACAAGTGTTTCTGTTCCCCCCTCAGTTGCAGCCGAGTTGCAGGAATGGCTCCACCGGGCCCAACAGGAAAGGTGTATCTCGGGTGCATCCAAACCGGCTACATTCACGGTATTCGTGGACGCCAGCCTGAAAGGATGGGGAGGCGTCATTGTCAACAGGTGTACGAACGAAGTCTTTGTGCACGGTGAAGAGTGGTCGCACTTCTACAAGACGCGCCACATCAACGAGTTGGAAGCTCGAGCATTGTTCTGTGTTTTACAGATGCTGCCAGCCGGAGCGTCCGGTAAGTTTATTAGTGTTTTCGTCGACAACACCACAGTTGCTGGTGTAGCAAGAAAGAAGCAGTGCGTGAAGAGCAGGCTCCTGAACGACTCCGTCGTTGGGGCCCTGCAGTATTTGCAAGACCGAAGATGTGCATTCTCACTCGAGTGGGTAAAGTCAGCATCCAATCCCGCCGACTTGCCATCACGGATTCCTCCAACGAGGATGACAAAGGAAAACAAGGAGAAGGTTACACTTGCGGTGTGGAGCTTTCTCACAGGACCGGCGTAGTGGAGGCGGGATGCGACCTTGTTGTTCGCAAGGCTTTCTCGTTATTCCACTTCGTTTGTTATTGTGTTTACCAGCCCGTTGCTTCGCATTTCTCTTCCCTTTCGAGTTTATGACGCGGCTAGAATAGCAGGAGAGATGATTCTGCTGATTTATCGGGGGAATCAACGACCCGAATATGGCCGCACTGGTGTGACTTTCCAAGCATACACCATGATCCAGGGGTAGTGGTTGTGGTGGGTGAAACGTAAAGCGTTTAAAGAACCCGCCCTCCCTCCCCCTGCGACCTTGTTGTTCGCAAGGCTTTCTCGTTATTCCACTTCGTTTGTTATTGTGTTTACCAGCCCGTTGCTTCGCATTTCTCTTCCCTTTCGAGTTTATGACGCGGCTAGAATAGCAGGAGAGATGATTCCCAGCGGACTGGAAGCGCAGGCAGGCCCGGATGGAAGCATGGGGTGAAGCAGAAGAGACAGAGGAGCGGAGAAACGGGGCCGCACCAGTGGCAGACCCGGACGTTGGGGTTCAACAATTGAAGAACCACCGACTCGGGCATACCGGCCGAGAACAGCCAATCATGGAACCCAGGGCACAAGGGAGGCTACGGCGCGGTGGTGAAGTAACGCTCGCTCGCTAGCATCCGGCAAGAGCCAGCATGACACACGAATTTGGAAATGATGCTTCATTTGGAAACAGCGAGGGCAGAGGGTTAATCTGCTTGTACTAGGCTCCTCGGTTCCCGTAGTATCAGGAGAGTTTGAGAGGCAATTGCTGGCTGGTGGTCGGTTGTAGTCCGTTGCGTCAAGCACAACCGGGCTTGCCCTCTGGTGGCTTTGGAAAATAGTGGTTCCTGTCTGTATTCAGCGCTGCAATGGCAAAGCATTCCGGGTACCTTCTGCGGTGGACCTACACTTTCGGTGCCGCCTTACATATTAATTGGTGTTGGTTTTACTCGACAGGACCCTGGTGCAGTCGGTTTAGCTTGATTGCAGCGATCACCTGCCATAACCTGAAGGGGTGGTGCAAAATAAAAAATCGGACCCCCCTTGAGTTTTTCCGGGTTTGTGCCGGGTTTGTGCCGGGTTTGCACCGGGCATATGGATCACACCACAGTTTTTTGAATTTTAAAAGTTTGGAACAAACTCTGCAGTATTTTTTGCGGAAGTTGAGCAAGTTTTTTTTTGCCAAAATTTTTTTTTGGGGTCCATCGGCCCCGCGGGAGCGTTTTAAAAAGACACAAGGTTCTGACCCTGCATGTTATCACCGACTCCTCGGTTGCATCGCGTTCCATCTCCGCTTTCAACATGGCGATGACCTCCGGTCCAGTCGGATACTTGCGACCAGACATTTTGTCAGTTGGGTGGGTGGGAGGGGGAAACTTTCTCTGTACGTGGTGTACGTGAGTTCTTCCATCAAAGACATTTCCTGAGCGGTCGTAGAGGTTGACTAATCGATAATAAAATGCTTTCAGTTCTAAAGAACTGAAAGTTTTCTTTATTATCATGGTCAACTCTACATACTTGGGGGCGTGATTGAGCCCCTCAGGCTCGAATCACTACGCTGCACATCGTAAGCGGTTCGTCCGTTCGAGAGTCTTCGGCTTGGGACTGCTCGTCTGCGATGGGAAAGATCGGGCGATACACAGAGCCTTTAGTGTTAGATATGCATCTGGTACGCTCCGACAATGAGAAATCCAGGTAGCCGACAGAGATGTTTCCATTCCCAACGCAGATCTCTGTCACTAGTTCCCATCGCAGAAGGAGAGATGCGTCGCAGGTTGCTCTCGAGGACAATTTGTTGGCATAAGGGAGATAGGGACCAACAACGTTGAATGTATTGTTCGTTGGAACAAGAGTCACAAGAGCAAGCTGTAAACACCTGATTCAAGCGCAAGGATCGCATCCTTTGTTCAGCGTTCTAATTGAAGAAGCATCTTGTTAAGCTGGCCGAGTTTTGTTTTCAAGCTCTAGCTGACTACGAGTGGAGGAAGGTTGAAAAGTACGTCATGTGTGGGCGTGGCTACGTTGTTCACGTGTAGAGACGTTGGTGTGAAGATCGACCCGACTTGCATTTGGCCGGTGTCGGATACCGTGAGTTGGGAGATCGGAACACGGGACGATGGGAGACTCAGCTTACCATGCAGGGTCAGAACCTTGTGTCTTTTTAAAACACTCCTGCGGGGCCGATGGACCCCAAAAAAAAAAATTGGCAAATTTTTTTTTTGCTCAACTTCCGCAAAATTAGCACAGAGTTTGTTCCAAAATTTTAAAATTCAAAAAACCCATTTTTTTTCTGGAAATAAAATTTTGGCCATTTCCAAAAAGACACAAGGTTCTGACCCTGCATGTTACACATCCCGCATTCTTCGGGTGAAGAGGACACTTTTGAAGTTTGGCACATACTGGTACCGTAATTCTTCGAGGTACCAAATGCGGCCCATTTGCCGGGAGGGAAGGTCGGCAATATTATGTGCTGATTCGACCCTCTCTAGCCACACCTCCATCGCTCCTGAAGACACTGCCTCGAGCCAGAAACTACGAATCAAGGTATTAAATAATTGGTTCCGCGAGTATCAAAACTGGGCTCCATCGGCCCCGCGGGAGCGTTTTAAAAAGACACAAGGTTTTGACCCTGCATGGTAAAGCATTTTTTCCGGGTTACAAAAAAAAAGTTGGAAAAAAAAAATTTGCTCAACTTCCTCAAAAATTACTGCAGAGTTTGTTCCAAAATTTTAAAATTCAAAAACCCCAATTTTTTTCCGGATTTTTTTTTTTGCCATTTTCAAAAAGACACAAGGTTTTGACCCTGCATGTTACGCACGACCCCCGTGGACTAAGCGGAGAGTGTGGGACTACGTTCGTGGAGCTATGGTGGCCGAATGCTACCCACTAAAACAACCGGGGGCCCTTAGAGACTGCTGCTGAGGAGGCCATCCCCCGTGACTCCCCCGGAGGGGGGCTTGTCAGGCCGAGTCACGACAGCATCAGGGAGAGTGAGGTCAACCATCTCTCCCTGCTCCGCTCCTGCTCCTGGGTTTGTTTGTTTGTTTTTGCTACCGCTGACTGATGATGATGCTGCGCTCCGAGCAACCCCTGTCAAGGGCTGACTTGCTCCCTGGCTCTTTTGCGCGCTTTGTTCCTGTGACTTGGGGTTGCCTGACCTCCCGCTCGCTCCTGGTTTCCCTCCCCCGGCAAGGGGGGGTCCTTGTTGGCATCTTGTGCCGCTGACTCCTTGGCCGTTCCGTCCGTCCTGGCCCTCTTTCACTTTCTTGGGGTCTACCACCCTCTGCACCGCCGCACTCCTTTTCCTGGCTGGCGCTGTCGCCGCCCTCTGCTGTCCCTCCCGCCCTGCCCTGGCTGACTGGCTGCCAGGATCCGCTGCTTGACGCCCTCGGGTGGGCTCAGGACTCACAGTCACCTTCACAGGTCGGGGGCCCCTCAAGCTCACAGTGGGGGTGGCGGCTCCTCCTGCACCCCCAGTCCCCCTCAAACCGGACGCGTTGCCCAGACGCGACCGGCATGAGTTGCTCGCTTGAGTGGCCCCTTCCCCGCTCGGGATCGTGATCACCCCTCGCTTCCCCTCCTGCGCTTCGGCCGCCGATCCAGCGCAGTGCTGCCCATTATCTCCGCCCTGGCCAGCTAGCTGCGCCTGTCCCCCCGCTGCTTTTGGTGTTAATTTTAGTGCGGCACAACCGGGGGCCCCACCTGAGCTCCGGCCCCCGGGTGCCGCTGGGGGGGCGTACGGACCATACCTTTGAAGCGGCGGCAGTGCCGCCTCCTGCCGCCCTCCTGCTGGCCTTGCCGAGGCTGCTCGGGAAGGGTTGGAGCAACCTCGCCCCGTCGCGGCTTGGGGCACCAGGATCGCTGGGGAGACGGGGCTGCTCACCCCGCCTGCCCCGGTGAGTCGACCAAGATCACGCAGCTAGGGGAGCTCACCGTGGTGGATCCCTCGCCGCTTCGGTTGGAGGCTGCTCCTTGCCTCCCCAACCCCGCCGGCTTCTTCACCACCAGCTTGACGCTGGGCTTCCTCTTCCCAGCCTTGGCCTCCGGCGCCCTGGAGGCCGGCTTGGCGCTCGGAGTTGCGGTACCTGTGCTGGTTTTGGTGGGGGGAGGAGCTGAAGAGTGAGAAGGGGGGGCTTGGCGTGCCTTCCGCAACGCCTCCCTCCTCAGCAGGGCTCGCGCTTCCATCGCGTCGGCCTCCTGCATCGTCCTCTGCCTCCTCTGCTCCGCGTCCTTCCTACATACCTCCGCTCGCTCTGCCTCGGCCGCCTTCCGCTTCTCGTCGTTCTTGCGGATGAGCTCCGCGGCCACTGCTTGCGTGACGATTCGCTGGGCCCGCACCTCAGCAACGCGGGCTGCCTGCTTCTGCTCCGCCTCGGCCCGAAGGAGCGCAGCGGCCTCCGCCGCCTGCACTGCCTTCTGCCTGGCCTCCCTCTCCCGCTCGTCTGCGGAGGGGGCCGCACCCGGCTTGGGCGCGGGCTTCGCCGCCGGCTTTGCTGCCGGCTTGGGCGCTGGCTGCGCTCCTGCTTGTTCCTGTGCTGGGGGTGGGTTAGGGCGTACCTGTCTGTTTCGGCATGTGTAACTTAGCCGTAGCGCTACCTCTAAGTTACATTGAACCGCAAAAATCGCGGTTCAATGTAGCTTAGAGGTCCTGACCTCTAAGTTACATTGAACCGCAAAAAAATGCGGTTCAACGTAACTTAGAGGTAGCGCTACCTCTAAGTTACATTGAACCGCAAAAAAATGTGGTTCAATGTAACTTAGAGGTCCACAAAACTTGCAGCTCAATGTAACTTAGAGGTCCTGACCTCTAAGTTACATTGAACTTCAAAAAAACACGGTTCAATGTAACTTAGAGGTCCACAAACTGGATCCATATCTTCAGACAAGTTCTGGGCCAGATTAGGAGGAGCATCTTCAGCCTCAACTGCCAGCTCCATGTCAGACACTTTCTTCCCCAAGGCACACAGAAAGAGGTGGACAAGATCAAGACCTGTGTTTTGCAGTTTCCACTGATTTGTGAGAATCTCTGACGGCTTTGAACGCTGCTTGCAGTTTTTTGTCTTGAGTGTGGATTTCAAGTGCTTCCACAGCCCATCCGCTTTCTGTGTTCCTGCCACCCACTGTTTGTTTCGGTATAAAGGGGAATAAGCCACTTCCTCGGAATCGCAGAACACCTTTTGGTCCATGTCGCGGGGGCTCCCAGGGAAACAGAGAGGTAGGAAGAAGGGAGCTGACAATATTTTATTCTCTTGGGTGTCAACCCAAGCACTTGCTGAAGCGAATGGGGATCTTAACGGGGGAAAGGACGAGCGATGCCTTCTTGCGAGGCGCTGCAGTCATCCTCACCGCGCGTAAAGAAACCCCGTAACGCTCGTTCAACAGAATGCCTTCCCTCTCGGGAGGCAAAAACTTCCGGCGAGACTCTCGAAGGGACGTCCGCCGGGTTCTCCTTTGAGCGGACCCACGACACCGATAACGGACAGTTCAACTCGTGTAAGCGTGTCATTGCCGACACGACTGCGTCGTTCAAACGCTGGCTGGCAGTGCACATCTTCTTCCGTGCAACTGCGGCCACCGTTGTGTTGTCCACGCGGACATCGACGCTTCCGACCCCGCTTTGCGGCAACACGGCTATGGCTCGCTCAAAAGCCAAGGCCTCGAGCTCGTTTATGTGCAGGGCACCTTCGGATTTAGTCCAGGACCCACCGAAGACGTGCATCTCACCAGTCTCGCGCGAAACAATCACGGCACCCCAGCCCTTCAACGAGGCATCCACAAAAATAAGAAACGAAGGTCCATCGGACTCAGAGGGAGGCAGGGAGGGAGAAAGAACACGTGCCTTGTGAACCGAACGAATCCAATCTTTCAATTCAGAGGCTGCACAGCGGGGCACTTGAACTTTGTCAGCCGGTGTCCGCGAACATCGATTCAGCGAGTTCGTGACCCGCCGCAGAAACTTCAACGCCCATCAAAAGGAACCGGGAAACACTCCAGAGATTGAGCTTGCGTGAAGCAGCGGTCCCCCTAGTCCAGCCGTGATGCAAGACAAGTCGGCCTTGTCAAGCTTCCCGAGCAGCTTCTCTGACGTGTTGGCGCCGTGATCGAAGTCGACTCCGATGAAGTCGTATCGACATACCCCGTCGTTGCTGTCTGCTTCTTTCCATGAGGCATTTGCCTCCTTCGCCAAACAATCCATTTTCATTGTGTGGGCGGCGATCTGACGGGCGGAACCGTACAACCGGAAAAAAGTACCACCCTCCAACAAAACCCTGGATAGCCCTGATAATAGCAATTTTTCATCCTCCTTTACTGGAAACAAGCATTTCTTTTGGTGTGAGACTGTTCAAAAATTTCTGTGCCTGCGGCGCAGGCATATTTAGCATGTTGTCTGTCTCTGTGGGTGGTCAGGGGGGTCGGGCACCCCTACCACAAGAGCCTGGACAGGAAATGTTTCGAGACTGGAGGTCCTATGAACATGCGAATCATGTGAATACTCACAAAAAGGGAGCTGCCTGGAAAAAGCAGTAAGGTTACCTGGAAACCGCGCTTCTACTCCCGGTTTCCACAGCCTTTTCGGGTGTCTGCCGAGTAAAAGAGGGGGTGGCAAGTGAAGATTATGCAGACGACACACGAGGTGCTAACGATTCACCCGACTGCACGTGGACCTGCTGTGTTCACAGGAGGGGCACCTATGCCAGGGGAGGCAGTGGCGAAGCCAGTGCCGGATGAACAAAGGCTGAGCGAACTCCACAGGCAGCAGGGTGAAGCGTATGCAGAGTTGCACGATGCGCAGGCAGAGCATCAAACGAACAGGGAAGAGGAGAAGGGAATCGTAGATATTAGTGTAAGTGCCGCTCAAGTCGTCGCCGCTAAGGCTCGTGCGACGGCGAAGGAGATACAGATATTCATCGACAATGCGATCAAGAATAGGGCAGACACTAGCGACGAGGAGTGGTTCCGCCATCACTTTCCAGATGCCAAAGACGATTACCGTTCCGAGTTCAAGTGCTCCTTCGTCGACGGCGCTTCGCAGTCCGTGCACGGCCGTCTCGTTGTCACTGAGTTCAATCTGCACTTCGCTGACTCGGCGGCCGACGTGAAACACTCGCTCCCCTTCCACCAAGTTGCGAACGTGCGTCTTGAAGGCTTGTCACCAGGCGTGCTACATGTTTATACAGTGGATTGCAAGTTGTACCGTTTCACGAGTTTCAAGCGCACCCCTTATCATGATACATTTGACGAAACCGCTGAGGCAGAGGCCCTGACGTGGATTGACCACTGCTGGCGCAAGGCCTCTGATGTCCCAAACCCAACTGCAACGTATTATTCTGGAGCAACTGGTGATAGCAGGGGCTGAGGCGTGATGTACTTTTCGTACTTTTGTACCAATGCTGACCGCACCCTTCTCGCGAGGGGTTTCGATACCAGTCAAGCTTGACCGTTTCGATCCGACTTTCTATTGTAGCGAAGTCTCCCGATGTGCGATTCACTCCGAACGCAGCTTACTTCCATCTATCTTCCCCATCTTTCCACTGCAGGGGCCCATCGTGCATGTTATCCTACGCTCTGATTTTCGTACGAAGACTGGCGCGCGAAGAGCCCACAACCTCTTAAGTGTTGCTTTTTTGTGTTCTTTATTTACCCGTGTGCGCTATCGTGCATAAGTCCGGCCCGAGGTGCGGCGACAATCCGGATCAGCACGAAATCAGGAACACACCCAGTGCCGGCCCAAGTTGCAAACTACTATCAGACCCGTGGCTAGCTCCATACTTGTTCTCGGGCTCCGATGAAAGGCAGGAGGACCCCTCAGTTGTTAATATGGACCCGCATGCTGCGGTTATCCCGCTTACACCAAAAACAACAAGGGTCAGAGAGGAATTGTTTGGGCATATTTACTGAAGACTGGCCATCAGAATGAAGAGTCCGTACCGTTATACGGCTGGGGCCGGGCCGTGCCAAAGTTAGACAACCTGTAATGACCTTGCAGCCTTCGACCCAGACGCTCTCGTGCTGGGTCAATAGGAGGGAGTGCCAGCACTGCTCTATCTGCAGTAGGTAATTCACAAAAACCAGCTACATATAGAAGGTGTCACAGGATAAGCTTAGCGGCAGTGCATGCTGATCCGTGTGGTCCGGCTTTATCACGTGGGCGATCCCCTCAGTTGACGCCCTGTCTTATCTTTAACCGTACTTCAACGCTCTTACACCGTTTAGCGATCCGGAAGCACCCGTGCAAACACCAACGTTCCTCTCGATGCGTAAAGGCCATCTCTGAGAAGAGGCGCTAGTTCCTGGCAATATCAGGAAAAACAACAAGAAAAGGAATCATGGGCGGCGGCGGTGCAGGCGCGGCGGACTGGCAGCAGCTTTCGGGATCCCTTTCTGCATACACTTGGCCCCGAAAGCCAACCAACCTGGTCAGCGGCTCTGGCATCTACCCGCATGTCCACACCGTTACCTGGCTGTCCCAGCCGCAATGCTCACCGCCGGGTGAGTTCATTCCGAGATACTCCGTTCTCGAGGTATGCGTCTTCTCTCTCTCTGTTGTTGCTCTCTGTGAGAGGTTTCGATGAGACTTGCCATGCTGCGTACTAGCCCCTTGTTCCACGACTCCGGAATCGTGGTTGATTACAGTGTTCAGGCCAAGGAAAACGTGGCCGATATCAGCCGGCTAAAAAGCAACTGAAATACTTACTGGAGTGCCTACTGCTCTGCGCTTCTTTCCCTCGCCTTTTTGCAAGTGATCCGCAATAATAATAGGTGTGGCTCACGGAACGGGTTTTGTCTCTCCTTTCTGGACCGGTTCGTCCCGCGTGTAAATTAAGTTTGAGCCCCAAACCATCGAAAGCCATGGGTGCGATGAGGGTGTTTTACGTTGGACACGAGCGTCTCCAAGTATTGTCACTCGCACAGTTGGGCACACGTGCTCATCAGGAGCAAACAGGTTTTTTTGAAAACCTGAGGGACGCGGGAACACTGGTGCCGTATCAATATCTGGCGCAGTGCACCCCACGAAATTCGACACATAATCACAGAAATTCAAGAACAAAGAGACCTGCTTCGAGTACTACCGTAGACTCTACGCGCTTGGATGGTCGACCAACCCGATGGGTGCGGGAATGAAGCTCCCGAGAAACTACAACTGGAGAACGGTATGCATTCCATCTTTCGGTGGATAGAGTGATTGATCAGAACCGCAAGCTGTTTGCAACTGCTGCATTGCGGTTGACACTACTTTTCACGTTCCTTTCAGTTGGAGAAGGTCGTCAACTGCAGTTGCCGGGCTCGCCCCTGTCGGGATCAGGAGGACCTCGTCTAAGCTTGACAGGATAAGTTGGCGCTCGTTGTGTGCCAACTTTGCACATCATCGAGAGGGTGCCCGTGCCACTCTTAAACATGGCCGCGCCTTGGAGGCAAGTGCGAGCCCGGCTGTGAATGTACACGAAAGTGAACAAACCCTCAGGTGGGCGCGGTCTCGGCCGTCGCAGGCTTCTGTGCAGCCTGCACTCAAATCTGGTACAGCTGTGCAGTGAACTACCCTAAGTCGTACACTCAAGACTGGGCCGAGGCTGAAGTGCTTCATCCGCGTCTCCACCGCTCGCACTTGCAGAGAATGGTATGCCGTTGTTTTGTACCACCATTTACGCAATTTTATTCGTTGAGAAACATTTAGGCAAGAAGCGATTTTTGTTTGCCTCTGTGGCGTCCCCGACGTTCAACACAATGCTGGCGTTGTCGAAGTCACCTCACACACAACGGCGTGTGAGTCGAAGATCTGTATGCCTACTGCGCACCAGAGCTCCCCGCCCTTTCCAAAGTACACCAATAATGCTAATTACTAACAGGACTACCAACCGGTGGCTGTTCTCGGTCACTTCGACGTCCGCTGGCCGAGGTGGTCGAAGCTCGAGAACTAAACGCACTCGTTTTGCTTGTTTGATTCCAAAGAGGACTCGGTTCCTCATCGCCACCGTCATTTTGCGGCATCTTGTTTGGGCGCGATGCCGACTGTACCGGCCTGCGCTCATAGCCCGGACGCGCTGGGGCGAGGCACGTGAAGCGTAGCCTGTGGAAAACAGTTTGGGGATATGTCATTTGTTCATTCGCTTCAAAATTATTACTATTTGTATTCTTTTCAAGTTTCTTCTTGTTTCTTTCCCCTTTTCTTTTAGCTGTCGTTTATTCGGGAAACTCTGTTTTTCGCTCTTCCCCACGGGAAGGGGAATTTTTATACTTCCCTTCTTTTTCTCCCTGACTGGGGAAACCGTCCTCGAGGCAGTTGACGACGAAGCGTTCGAAGGCGACGGAGGATCGGTCGTGACTAGAGCTGGAATGCACTGGATCCACGTCCACCCCCTTCACCCCATCTCCCCTGCTGCTTATCCATGATCGCCTCAGCGCGGTTAGAAGAGGAGCGTGCTCTCCTCCTTCCTCAACAGGGATCCACGGACAGCGTACACGCTCAACGACCTCACCCAAACTTGGAGGCAGGCGGGGTTTGTGCCACACTGCATACCTGTAGGGTTGGGTTGAAAGGATGCTGATTCGAAGCTTGTTTCTCTCTTCTGCTTCTTTCATTTTGTGTTCGCCTACTCTTGCCGTAGTACCCACTCTGTGCAGTTTACGAACTTCGGTGCCTCAATATCCGCTGTCGCTCGTTCTTCGACTGCTTTGACACAGCACATATTCAAGATGGGAGACGAACGACAGAAGCGAAGACTTCGATTTCACCCACCACCACGAAAGCGACACCTTCTTTTTCAGCCTTCTTCCTCTTTCTATTCTGTTGATCGACAAGTAGTTCTTTTCTTCAGCGCGTTTTCTCGCTGGTTGCAGGTGCACAGCCTGACTGCAAACCAACCACGAATCACTGAACATAGATCTGCGTTCTGTAAACTGAAAGTTGGTGCATTTGCTGCCTATCCCATCTGTGTCCATCGAGAGAGTGTTGATAAAAGCCCACAGACGGCTCGTCTATGTTTGCTGCCCAAGGGCAAACTTAGTACACCCCCGTGTATTTGTGGGGCTTCGTGGTCGTTTGACAGGCCCGCACAGCTCTGCAATCTCCAGCTGATTTCAAACCAGGGTTCGTTCTGACCTCTCACCTTCCTTTCACACCACTCACCCCCGTCTAACGAAAATGCCGTCCACCAACGAATGGAGATTCATCGAAATCGGCCGTCTTTGCCTCATCACGAAGGGTAAGTACGAGGGCAAGGTATGCAACCATTTTTAGCTCTTAATTCTGAGGCTTTTTGTGCTAACATCAACCAGGAGGCAGTTTTCTGCTTAGCCGTACTAGTTTTTCTACATGACGTTTAGGAGAACGTAATCTGCGGCAGTAAAGAACAGAAGCCTCCACCCCGCACGCAAGCCGTGACGGGAGCACCGCGATCTAATTCCGGTCTGCCACGATCAACCGTAATCCGTGTTTCGTAAATCCCGGCACTACGTGTCACAGGTCGCCACCATTGTCGACGTTGTCGACCAGAACCGTGTCCTTCTCGACTCGCCTGCTCTCGAAAACGAAAAGCGATGGACTGGCGTCCCGCGCCACGTCGTCACGATGAAAGACATCGAGCCGACTCCGATCAAGACTTCGATTCAGAGAGGCCTCAAGCTGACTGGATTGAAGAAGGTTTGCCCTTTCTTTCTTGTTGCGAATCATTCAAAGGAAGTTGTTTCACGACGAGTGCGGCTTTAAAGCGGTCTCAAGATCCGCGACACGTGCCGCAACACGGAAGAAGATACCACGTTGTATCGTCCGACGTCCACTAACTATTCACACAGGCCCTCGAGGAGCAGAAGACTGTTGCCAGGTGGGGCGAGCTCGCGTGGGCCAAGAAGTTGGTCGTCCGTGATGCGAGAACCAACATCTCCGACTTCGACCGTTTCAGAGTTGACCGCGCCCGTCGCGTGCGTGCCTTCACCCTGCGCAAAAAGGTATGCACCCGAGCCGTTTCTTTCTGTTCGATAGCACCTTCACGGATACCGAGTATTTTGAGAGACTCAAAATTGAAAGTTAGCGTTTTTTTTTTTTTTTTTTTTTTTTTTTTTTTTTTTTAGCAATTTTACTATAACGTTGCGAGTTCATTTCCCTGGCAACCCACCAGGATTAGTCCCGTTGGGCACATTTCCCACGAGGACTCGTCCCCTACAGCGCCCCTATTTTGTTCCTACGCGGGATAACCCTATTTAGGGCTCGCTATCCACTAGTCTTGCATCAGGGTTTTCAGCTATCACCGTTTTTGAAGGCGTTCGAACTCGGTTCTCGCTTGTCATTTTCATTCAGGTGGCATTAAACGTTGTGTCTGATTTCCGAGTTCAACCCACCTGCGACGAACGCGTGCCAACGAGGTGCCGTACGGAAGAAATGGTGAGGGGATGCCTGGCGGCGGGCTGCCGGTGCATATTCTTAGTGTCTGCGTGCTGACAGTCAAATCTGCCGCTCGCCCGAACTCAGGCTGGGCTCTGCCGGTCGATGCCAGTTTTCCTTTTCAATAGCTGAGCGGTCCATCCCCTCCTGATAGACCGTGAGATACAGTTCAAGGCCCTGAACACAAAGTGTCTCGCATGTCAATTGAGTACAAATGCTATCTTCTTAACGCAAGAAGTAGTCGAAAAAACGTCCTCTGTAGTTTAGTTGGTAACACTATGGCGAGAGAGAAGCGAGAACCATTTTCCGAGTTTAGAGTTCGAAATTCTCATATTTAGCTTCTTGCGAGCTACCTCGCTCTTCTGGGTATCCAGGACATTTCTCTATTTTGCCGAACGGACTGGACCATGGGCGGGCTCCTGTGGGACCCTTTTTTCCCGCGCCCGTGTGGTTTGGTGACGTTCGAAACTCAACCCGCGCCTCTGCTGAGATTTCTTTTGCTGGTCCGGGTACTTACCGTCACACGCCAAACTTAGCGGGTTGGCCACAAAGTATGTCAAGGCATTTGATCTGGTGGTGTTTCATCAAATCTGGGTTTCAGAAAATGGCTACCTGCACGGAAGCTACACACCAGGAAGACGTGCACGTGGTTCGAACCTTAGCTGCTTTCCAATTTATTGTCTCTCTTGATAATCAACAACGAACACACCTGCAGCTCGCTGACCGCCTCCAGAAGGATGGCAAGGACCGCAAAGCTAAGAAGGTGTTCGTGTCGGCCTAGATGCAAATGCCGGTCGCTTTTCCACGTGCTTTCTTTTTGCTTTTCGACTGAAGCTTGTGCGGCTTCAACCGTGAAGAGTTAGCATCAGAACCCTCCGGTCACTAGTGTGGCCTTCCTCTTTTATTTTCCTTCGTTCCGACCCAACATGCCTGTATCCATCAGAATATCTTGAAGTCTCGTTCCGCGTTTCCTGTGCCCTCTCCTTTCCCACCGAAGGGCTTGAGTGACCCGCAGGCCTCCTCTCTATGTGATTTGCGCTCTGTACTCGAGAGCCAAGCGGGCTGAATGGACGAAAAGTCGCCCTGCAATACATTGTGTCGCGACATGGACGAATCTGGGCTTTTGTTGAGAGGGCAGGTGGTGTTAAGTTCTTGAGATAACCTGCACTCCAGGGTTTACCGGCCGGGCAGCACCCCTGGTAGCTGACTTCAGGTCCGGGCGGACGGATAAGAATCAGCAAAAGCCCTGGAGAGTCCGAGCACGGATCGCTTGATGTTCGGTCGGACGAAGTTGCTGCTGTCCCGATTCAGAAGGCCAGGACACAACGCAGGCAGGACAGCGATGCTTGGGGTCAGAGGGACTTACCTATGGTCGACTCCAACTAAAGAAAGCCGAAAGCAGCCGCGTCCTTGACGTGCCAAAGACCTGATTTTACTCGGTGGTGGGTTTTGGGCGGCTAGCGTGCAATCGGCCGATCTCTATCGAGATTCGAAGTTGCTCTGATCCCGAAATCACGCGTTTCTTGCAATTGAGGCTGTTCCACAACACGTCGAGGCTCAAAGATTCTGCAAAGTGCCACGAAACACCGATAAAACAGGGCTCTGTTTCGTAAAAGACAGGTCGTTCGAATGAAACTCTCACCTACCTCAGCTGTTGAAGATCTACGCGCTAAACTTAAGCATACCACTCAGCGCAGGAAAAGAAAGCAACCGCGATGCTCCTAGTAACGGCGAGTGAACAAGGCAGAGCCCAAGCCTGAACCGGGTTTCTACGCAAGCTGGCGCAAGCTGCTTGAGGTTGGAGAGGAATGCCAGCTGTTGAAACGACCCAGCACCCACCGACCTTTTGAAACCTCGCCCTCAGGAAATAATTCAGAAAAAAAACACGTACCCACATGCAGTGACCAACGATGGAGAGCGGAGAGGGGATTGTGATCCCGGCGGCAATGTACGCACGGAGTCGGGCGCAGCTGGAGGCGAAGAGGAGTGGCAGCGGAGGGAAACGGCGCGCCGACGCAAAGGCCGCCGACAAGGGCAGCAAGCCCGTTCGGAAAAAACGCGAAGAAACGGTCATCGTCGTCGACGAGCCGTCGTGCGGCGCAAGCCACCTCTTGCGCCGCGAAGATGCTCACCTGTGGCTCTCTCCGTCTACCGAGATGCGGTGGACCCACGCGCAGTTGGTTGCAACGATTAACGACAGCGGCGCGTGTCGTCTGGTTGACGAAGTGTCCGGCACCCGGCTTCTCCAGTCGAACCCCGATGCTGTCAACCCTTCGTCCTCAGCTTCCGTGGCACGCTATCATCTCCGCCCGGACGAGCCGAAGCGGGCCATGTTGAACGCCACGACCAGCCTTCTTGGCGGGGGGTCCGTTTGCCTCCCGTCATGCACGTTGTCGCCGGGCAGCGACCAGGTGCTGGCTCGGTTTCGCTCTCTGTGGCTGCCGACCCGGAGGGGGGAGCGCGAGGAAAAAAGGATCCGCTCCGCGGCGCTCTCGTCGAAGGCGGTCTGCCTCGACGAACTGTGCGCCGAGTGCATCGAGCTGGTGGTGACAGCTCCGGGCGACGAAGACGGGGGCAGGGCCGTGCTGGTCGCGACCGCACCGAATTTTGAGTGCTTCGTCGACCTCCGCGCGGTCGGCGAGGTCACCCTGCAGCGGCGAGCGTCGCACTGGACCATGAAAGCAAGCCACGGGCAAAGCACATGCCGGATGGAAGCTGCGGATGCAGATGGACTTGCTTCCAGCGCGACGCCGGCACAACACTCGCTCCTGGAATCAGAGTGTCGCTACGGAGAATCTCGTGGTGCGAACGATGGAGACGCAGCCGATGGCCTCCTTCCGTATCAACCAAGCGACCCTCTCTCTTACTTAGACGTTCCGGACAACGGTCACGCCTCGCTTGTCTCGCCTCATATCCCTGGAGCCACCGGTTGGTACCGGAGAGCTGCCGACGGGTACACGTTCGTAGGGTCACATTCCGTTGGATGGTGGTGGTTCCGACCGAGAGGTTCGGACGGCGGTTGGCGGTCGTCTCTAGTCGCTTGGGGAACGCAGCCGAACGATGCAGAGTGGGACGAGGCGGGCCTCGTAGTCGGTGCGCGGAGCGCAGAGTACCTGTCAGCGATCCTGCCGAAGAAGAGGCTGGCTTCCGTGGGTGCCCGCCTGCAGGCGCTGGCGGGGCAGCAGGCCGCTGTCTCTGCCGGCGACCGGGCGCAGCGGGAGTTGTCGCATCTCCTGTCGCAGGTCGAGAGTGCACTTGAACCGGGGGTGCGGAACACGGGGAATGCCATGTTGAGTCTGTGGCGAGCCTGCAGGGACCCAGCTTCGCTTCAAACCGCGTTGCAAGTTGGGTTCGAGGCGTCTGCAGGAGGGCTTGCCTTCCCGCAGTTGCTAGCGACGCAATGGGCAGAGATGGACCATGCGCTGTTTCGTCCAGTGACCCAATGTCTCTCCGACACTGGTGAACAAAGGCACACGGGCTCTCGTAGGAGCCTCGACTTGGCTCTCACAGCCAGCCACTTGGCACCGTTCCAGCAAAGCGATTCGTTTTCTAGAGAATCGGCGGCGGCCACCGTGAAGAGCAAACCGCCTGGAAAAGAGGTCGGCGTCCTGATGGTAACCTGCAGCGAGAAGGACGCGAGGGCTCTGCAACGCATCATTAAGAAGAAGGAAGGCCACTTCGGCTGGGTGACTCCGATCGTCGCCCGCACTCGGTCACCCGTTCACGTTGAGGAACAGCATGGCCAGTTCGAGGACGCCGCTGGACTGTCCGGTACCTACCGAAACAGTGAAGCAGCGCCGGGTGGTACCCGCCTTGTGTTTCTTGACACACCGAGTCTTCCGCTGAAAACGCGCGCGGACGGCGCGCAGCTGCGGCTGATCCCGCCGTTCTTCTTGTTTCGGGTCGTGTCGTGCGACCCGCATCGAAAAGGGATCGTCGTGCGCCCCGTCGGTCCCATCAAGCCGGCGGACCCGTCGTTTTTCGAAAGAGTCCGCGCGGTGTCTCCGTTGCTCGCCCTCTCCTCGAACGGCGCGCAGGCCGTCGCCGCACTGCGAGCGGCGTTGGAAGCGTACGCGAATCCAGACCAGAGGGCTGCAGGCTCCCTCCGTGGCATCACCGGCTCCAGCGGGACACTCGGCGAAGGTTCCTCGCAGGTGTCCCCAGTTGAAGAACGCGAGGAAGACACGAGCAGCGGCGGGAGTCGGCCCGAAGCCAACCGGTCCCTGCTCAAGAGCGCGGTTGACGCGTTCTTCGCGTCGGCCGGGGCGCCGCAGGCCTTCCTTTGGAACGGCCTCGCCCTGACGCCCCACTCCAACCTTTCCCAGTCGCTCTTTTACAACGTGCCCAACTTCCGGCCGTCTGCCTTTGCCCGTCCCGGCTGGGCGTCTCCGGAGTCGAAGTCCCCGTATCAACGGCGGGATGAAGCGAGCCTTTCATCCGCCCCGTCGAGAGATCTGGTCGGGACGCCTGGTTCTCTCGGCGACGGGAGTGTGGCGTTGCGGGGGCTTGATTCGGTGTTGTTGAGGTCGGGCGGAGGCGTCGTCGTGCCGACACCGCCGGCGCCGAAGATGAGCATGCTCGCCCTCGCCAGGGCGGCCATGCGCTCGTTGGAGGAGAGGCAATCAGCGGCCGGCAGAAACAACGGGAGGAGAGACGCGTCGTCGAGGACACATGCTCCGGCCACGTTCCGGGTCGCGGGGCACGGGCACGACGCCGCAAGGCGAGGGATCCCAGGCCCGGGCAGCCGCACGTGCCGCGTGCTCAGCGCGAACGCGCACGGCCGGGAACCGGCCAAAGCCCGTGGCGCGCTGCTGTCAGCGACGGTGCCGTCGCGGGAGCGGTTTGCCCTGGCCGACCCGGAGTCCGCCGCGTCGTCGCCGCTGGTCCGCAGCGCGAGCTCGCCCGAGCAGGCCGACGCGGCCGTCAAGCACGGCCGCAGCGGCCGGAAGCCGTCGCGGCTGCGCCTGGCGCTGATTACAGGCAATGCCCGGCAGTACCTTTTCACCCTCAAAAGCGTGGCCCGCGCCGTCGTCGCCCTCGCCGGGCGCCTGCGCGCGGCGAGGGTCCGCGTCGCAGCCCGCCTGGTCTGCCGACACCTGCGGCGGGTCCGGGCCATGGCCGCCGTCCGCTCGCACCTGCGCCGGGCGAGAGCCGCCGCGCTCCTGCAAGCCGCGGGAAGGGGCCTCGCGGCGCGGCTGCGCGCCCACCGGGTCAGGCGGCTGCACGCGGCCCGGCGCGGGGCCGAGGAGCTGCTGGCGAAGCGGTGCTTCGCGCGGTTGCTGCGGAACAGAGACGCGGGGCGCGGCCGCAGGGCCGCCGGCTACGCGCGCGCGGTCTTCAAGGGGTACTTGGACCGCGCCGGGCTGCGCCGGTTGCGGCTGGTGGTTCGCGTGCAGACCTGGTGGAAGCGGGGCTGCTGGAAGCGGGCGCTGCGGAGGCGGTGGGCGGCGAGGGCGATTTCGAGGTGGTACGGGGCTTGTTTGAGGAGACGGGCGGTCAGGAGAGAGGCGGCGCTGGTTGTGCAGGAGTGGTGGAGGCAGATGTTGGCGGGCTGGGAAAGGAAGAAAAGGGAAACGGCGGCGATGACTGCGCAAAGCGCGTGGCGAAAGTACTCTGCCGTCGCATGGGCCGATTTGCTGCGGGAACATCGGGCAGCGTCTCGCAAGCAAGATGAAGACTTTGCGAAGGAGGTCGATAAGTACCACGCTTCCGCGATTGTCGGCCGCTTCTTTCACAAAATCGCGCGAAGGCAAGCCGAGGAGAAGAGACGGATGTCGATGGCAGTCGTGGTCCAGCAGTTTGCAAGGACGTGGCTCTCTGTGTCTACAAAAGAAGAGAAAGAAACCGCGTACGACGCGGTTGTAACAGCGCAGGTGTCGAAGCTTGGTGAGGACCGACGAAGGCAGAGGGCTGCTCTGGTCATCCAAAGAGCGTTCCGTGCGAAGACTAATTCAGCGAAGTTGCATCGGTCAGTGGACCGTTTGCAGGTAGACAGGCACAAGATGGCGATGTTGCTGCTACGCGACGAGAGTGCTGTCGTCATTCAAGCTCACATGCGAGGCTACTTGACACGGAAACGTGTCAAGAATGTCATCCCGATTGTTGAGCGAGAGCTACACGCGGAGCTTCACCGTGAGCTTCTCGAAGAATCCGCTTTGATAATTCAGGCTGCTTGGCTGAACTACTGCGCAGACCAGTTGCAGTGGCAACAGTGTAGAGACAAGGCCGCAGTCTGCATTCAGTCGCTGTGGAAGGGCTTCACGTCCCGGAGGGACACAGCCTACCTCAAGGTGCACCAAAGCATAGTAAAGCACGAGGAGCGCCGCCAGCGAGCGACTGCGGCGCTCAAGATCCAGACTCTGTGGCGGTGTTACAAAGAAGTGGTCCTCGACGCGGATCCGAACAGAACAGCCAGTTTCCGCCCGGCCCCTGCAGCGTCACTGTAGCATGTCCTCACAGTCATTGCCTGTGGTAGGGGCTGACACGCAGAAGAAAGTGCGCTGCCACATCAGAAAATTTTGATCACAGGATTCGGCTGCACTCGTCCTGGCATCGCGGCTGCGTTCGCGAAGGAAAGTACAACTGTGCATTTCCTCGTGGTGCGTGTATGTTACGAGTTGCAGAGTCTCACCAACGATACAAAATTTAGAGCACAATTGTGTCTCGTCCTGAAACAAGGTCGATTTGCGCATTCTCGTCTCCCCACCCTCGATCAGTTTCCTGGCACGTGAAGACATGGTGCGGAAACGGAAGAAAGCCGGCATGATGATGAAATGAAGCACACTTGCTAAACAAGCAGACCGTAGCAGGTCCTCTGCACTTTTTTTGTCCGCGAGAGCGAACAACAAGACTCAATACCAGAACCAAGTGGATGAATCCCTGGCGCAAGAAAAGACAACGCCTCAGTTCAAAGTCGTCCACTGCCTCCGGGGTTCACACCATCTATTTGCGAGTACAATCAATTGTTCTTTACCACTTTGACAGGGCAACTCGGGCTTCGAAACGAAACTGCGAGAGCGTGATGTAGAGTAAAAATACATGCCGACGTCAATTTGCTACTTGAACACGAGTCCGGGGGACGAGTGCGAGAGTTCGTTCTTCTTTCCCCTCAAGCACGCGGACCAGGTCAAACGGCTCCCAGTAGCTATTACCAAAGTCTTTTCCTTCGAAGCTAACGTACTTGCCGAGCATTGTAAGATATGTTCCTGACTGCAATGAAGGAGCGTACAAGGAGTGCCGTTGCCTCCTAGCTTCCACGCTGCGCGCACTTCATACCATTCAAGCCACTTGCAAATTTGAGAGGGCGGTGAGACAAACATTGACTAAAGTTTCAAGGGTGTCGGGTACGATGGACGCTTCCATGAACTGCACGGACGCACTCCG
This sequence comes from Diplonema papillatum, assembly GCA_030068145.1. Classification (NCBI taxonomy): domain Eukaryota; phylum Euglenozoa; class Diplonemea; order Diplonemida; family Diplonemidae; genus Diplonema; species Diplonema papillatum. Next base: position 37,919 of record JAPJBO010000875.1, read on the forward strand.
GAGAGTCTCATTCCGCTTTGGAAATACCGTCAGGACACTTAGCATCCACTTTATTCCTGCCCTGAGACGTTGGACCTCACCCGCCTTTCTCGCTGTGTGGTTCTGCACACTTCTTCTTGTTTGTCTCAATTAGTTCCTTACCGGGCTCCCCGCTCGGACCCTTGGAGAAAGATGAGCACCAGCAGAAGCGCGGTCCACCTTGTGCATTCAGCCTGTCATGTCTCGTTCTGTTCTTTTTCACCGCTCGTGGCTCCGCGAAGATCCGTCTGCAAAGAGCCAAGTCGGAACCTCATGCGACTGTCTGACTATCTCAGAAAATGGCTGCCCAGTCAGTAAGCGCCTCGCAAGTCGAACGTCAGCGAATCATAAATCGCCAGAGATCGCCAGTTGTAGGCTAGGCTGACGGGGTTGCTGGTCAGCACATGGTTTGGCAGGTGTTCGAGTCGTGTTCTGCGACCCCGTTCAGGCGACACCACAAATTACTCTATGTGACTTTCGATGCTTTAGCGCCACAAGCAAATCTTGTTTTTATTCGAAATGCTTCCCTCTGCATGACTAACGGAATGCATAAAGGGATCCTCGGGAGGGAGGGTGGAGGCGATGTCCTCCGTTTATGACAACCCAAGCGACGTTCGCCACTGGAAGGTGCAGCAGATCACGCGGCAGACGTACAGCGTGCGTCGAGGAAGGGAAGGTGCCGAGGATGAAGTCAGCCGCACCCCGGTGCCCCGCCACCACGCCAACGCAGCGAGCGCGGTCATACCGGACGGCAACGGCAGCCGCTGGGAGCCGAGCAACGTGCGATCGAGCAGCTATGCGCAGAGTGACACAAGCCCCGCCGCATCGCGGCACTCGGCCCCCGACCCCGCCCAGCCCGCCTTGCGACGAGTCGTGGCGACACTGGAAGAAGAAAACAGGTACGCGGGGGGGCATACATCTACAAATTAGCACTCAAGCTTTCACAGGCGAGTCGCTTTTGTGCTACGAAGGTTCGCGAGAGTTCCGCTAGTACGCACGAACAAAATCTCGGAATCGACTGACGCTTACCCTCGGAAGGACTGCACAGTCCAAGCCCAAACAGAAACAACGAGGGTCGAAAAATACAACCTGGCCCCTTTCTTTTTTAGAAACCTTTCCTCGTTTCCTCCTTTACTTTGATCACAGGTGTCACGGCAGGTTTTGGCAGCCGCTGCTTAACAAGTGCATGCTAATCCATGTGGTTCATGTACTTAAAAGAACTCAATGCTTTACAAAATTTGACGTGGGCGGCTTTGGATTTACATCTGAATGACACCTCAATACAAAAAAAGTTGTCGACAACGAACAATTAGAAGAATAAAACAAAACTACGCACCTCTTTGGCTGCCTCCCCCGCACCCAGCCTGGTCAAAAGGGAGCGAACCCTACATTCACACAGGTTGCTGAATGCCCAACTCGATTCAAAGTCGCGTAAGACAAAGGATCTCGAGGACGCGCTCCGTGCGCAACAGACAGAAAACGACGCGCTCGCGAGGAAGGCGAAGCGCGGGACCGAGGCGCTGGAGGAGGTTCTGCACGAGAAGGACGGTGAGATTTTTCAGCTCAGCCGAGACCTCGAAGCGGCCCAGCAGCTGAAGCTCGAGTGCCAGGAAACGGTCGACCTCATGCAGACGTTCACCGCTGAGAAAGACAAGACCATCCGCCTGCTGCAGTCGAAGCTCGGAGAAGTCGGCGAGCAACGCAAAGCAAGTTTCCAAAAGGAACTCTTCCACTACCAAGAAACCGCCACCACCCTCATGAAGGATCTTCAAAGGTATCTAATTTCTAGACTGTCTCTTGTTGTGTGTTTATTCCTCCAACAGAGTTCCTACACTCGTCGCTGTTGGCATAAAAAGGAAAGCCCCGAGGAGCGAAAAAGCGGAAACGTTTACTACTAAATTAGGCCGAAAAATGACTCACAGAGCGAGATCCGAGAAGGAAGCTGCGGAACAAGATGCCATTCGCTTGAAGCACTCGCTGCGAGAAGCGAAGCGAAAGTATGGAGTTTCGTCTTTCTCAGGCGGTAAAGTTTTTCTGGCCCTGGATTTTGTGTTCTGGAAAAAAAACCACAGCACACTCATAAAAAAAGCGGGAGAGCTGCTATGCCTCCGATTAGCGCCGTTTTGCGCAAAATTACCCGATTTCTCTGACCTGAAGGCTCAAAGACTTTGGCCGAGGCGTTCGAATATGTCGGGAAGATGGCATAAACAGCCAAGAACAAGCATCGCTTTGCGCTGGGCATGCAAGGGGGAGGTGTGCCGTCAGCGTTGCATGTTTGCAAGGCGAGCGGAAATCCGGGTGGGGGGGAGGACTCCTCGCTTCGATAGTACTGCTGTCGTCAGCTTTCGTTGAGAGAAGCTTTGCCGGCTCAATAACACAGCTTGCAGTCGCAAAGCGAAAACCTCAAGAGCCAAGCTGCTGAGGCCGTGGCGAAGGCGTCTAAAGCACTGCAAAATGAGCTCGACGCATGCCACCACGAAGCAGGGCAGCTGGCCGAAGAGAAAGAGTTCCTCGCGAAGGAGTTTGACCGCAAGGTGGCCAGGGTACGACTGGACTTCGAGGACGAGCTGAAAAGAGAGGCGAAAGGCGCTCGCAACGAGGTATGCCGATAGAAGCTTTTGCGGGCTTGCACCCGATTTGAAGTCGTGTGCCATTACTCGATTGACTACGGGCAGAACCGCGTGAGCCACCCGCAGGTGCAATCCGCGACGGCAGTTCAGCTTTCGACACGGTCGCGCTCGTCGCCGAGCGGCGCGTTCTACTCCCTTGCTTACCAGAAGTGGTTCACATAGACCAGGATTCTACGTCTGGGTTCAATGAAGGAACCCCGAGCTCACGCCCATTTAAAGTTTGAGAATCGTCGAGGAAGCGATTTCCCCAATGCCTCCAATCATTCGCTTTACCTGGCGTAACTCCTGTTTTGGCTCTAGCTACCTGAGGGAAACTTCGGAGTGAGCGGTTACCGTTTGCTTTCTCTTTTAAAGGTAACAAACGCGTTTGTCATTCTCGTTCTCCCTTCAGAATAAAGACGGTTGGCAGCGTATCGTGTTGTACCCATCAAATAGGAACTGCACACGTGCGCACAAACAAATGATTTTCCGTCGGTTTGGACGAAGGAAAAGGTAGACACATACCCACACTTCTACACAGAATGCAGAGCTTCGGAACGAGATAGCAACGCTAAAGAAGACGATTAAGTCCATGGAAGGGTCCCGGAAAGACGTCGACGAAGCGATGCGAAAGCTTAAACACGATCTGCACCTAGTCAAAGCCCGAGCCAACCAGTTCGAGGAGTCTGATTCGAAGATCGATAGTCTCCAGCAGGCGTTCGAGCGGGAAATCCAACGGATCGACAAGAAGGTAAAACGAGTCGAAGCGGAGGTATGCGTTTCCATCTGCGCACCCCTTCAGTACCTTCAAACATGACTTGATGCTAGCATCAGACATGCATGAGAGGCAGTATTCTATTCTGTCGTAACATGAAACTAAGCTTTATTCCCCGTGTGCTCAACTGGTTCGTACGACAGATGCAGCTTTGCTCCGCTACCTAATACATCAAGGGTCGTTAATTTTGAGGAAGCAGCAGCTCCTCGTAAATCAACTGGATCGTAAGCTACCTGCACCGCAAACAGCGAGACGAAGCCTTGCGAGGGTTGGAGGAGGCGAACGACAGTATCAACGAGTTCAGTTTGCTGCGAGAGCGGCTGAGAGCCGACCTGCGATCTAGCGAGCAAGTCAACGACGTGCTCAAGGCAGAAGTCACCGACTTGGAAGACACCCTGAAACAGCTCGGCGATGAACTCGATGACAAGACGAGTCGCATCAAGGACCACCATGTGTGTGCTCCTTTTCAACTTACTAGGATCATAGGTGTCACGGCAAGTTTTGGCAGCCGCTGCTTAAGTGCTTGCCTACCTTGATGGCACTTGCACTTTACAGAACTCAATGCTTACAAAATTTGATTTGGATTTACATCTGGATGTCACCTCAACACAAAACAAGTTGTCAACAACCAACAAGTAAAATAATAAAACAAAACTACGCATTACAGTCTAGCTCGTAATTAGTGCGGCTTTAATTCGAGTACATTTTAATTATGTCGTTTTTAATTTTGTCGGGCCCATTTTTCCTGCATTTTGGACTTAATTACATTTTTCCTGGGTGGGCCTGAGCGAGGCTACTTCCAGACGGTGTGGTACAGTACTCCGCGTCCTGCCGACTCGCTCCAAGGCAGATGTTGCACCACGAACAAGGGAAAACGCGTCGAAGAAATAAATCTGATATTGATGAAAGAAAAAGGAAGCAAGGCAACAAGTAACATGCAGGGTCAAAACCTTGTGTCTTTTTGGAAATGGCCAAAAAAAAAATTCTGGAAAAAAAAATGGGGTTTTTGAATTTTAAAATTTTGGAACAAACTCTGCAGAAATTTTCGAGGAAGTTGAGCAATTTTTTTTTTTTCCAAATTTTTTTTTTGGGGGTCATCGGCCCCGCGGGAGCGTTTTAAAAAGACCCAAGGTTCTGACCCTGCATGGTAAACCCGGACCTAGTCGATGTTTGCAAGAGACCTTCGTGGATGTGTCCACATGGCCAAGAGACCTTGCGGCTTTACCTTCGAGCAGCTTAGCCTCCCTCGGTGCGCTGCAACGATCTCATCTCGTGTCGGACAAATTCGCTTGGGACGACCGAAAGATCTTACCAGTACAAAACGACCTGCTTCGTCGCCCCCAGATGGTCTGGCACGTTTTCTCGTACTCTGAGGTTGGGTGGGAATGGTCTCTGCTGCATGCTCTTCGGGCTGGGAAGGCACAACGAGTTGTGGTTCGTCAGTTGCTTTCTGACCGTCCACAGGGACTTCAGCATCTTCTTCGAGGTTCGCCAGTTCGCAGTACTGGTCGTAGAGGATTGTAGTGGATTCCGGAGGCGGCTCGTTGAACACAGCCCGCAGAATACCCGCAGCTGTCCACGACTTCACGACAACCTCTGCCGAGGTTGTATCGATGGCTTCGGCAAGGTAACGGTATTTACGGTCACGACGAACCTTCAGCCTTCCGTCGAGCAGTTGCTTGGTCGCATCACCTGCGTCGCTGGTGGTGAATAGCTCTTCGATGTGTGCACCCCAAGCCTTCTTGGCCTTCTGCTTGATGCATGATATGATGAACATATCGGCCGGCTGAAAGCAGTGAGTCTGCTTCTTGGGGATCTGAACAATTGAGATGTTCTCACAAGCCAAGCCCACCTCTTCAGTAACATGCTGCGTCGCAGCGTCGAGGATCAGGACGGCCTTGTGTGTTGTTGGTAAACTGTGTTCGACGCGGATGCGAGCCACTACGATTTTGAACTCGCTCAACCATTCCGCGAACGTTGCCTGGCATTGGAAGTGGGATCGTTCGGAATGTTGCTGCATGATTTTGGCGTGAGGCTGGCCTTCTGGAACGGCATGAACAGCAGTGGTCTTTCCTTGCCAGATCAGCTGCATCAGGTGAATCTGGCCGTCGGCGGAGCTCAAGACAGAGCAGGTGAATCCCATCTTGTTGCTCGCCACCGCGATGTTTTTCTTCTCACCTCTTTTAACGCGTTCCCACGTCCACTGCTGGTTGCTGTTGTCCAAATGCACGAAGAATTCGTCCATGTTGAACAGGAGGGCTTTACAGCCCACGTCAGTTTGCGACAGTTCTTTGTAGAACAGTGCACCATCATCCCTGATCTGTTTTGCAGAGACGGTGCGGTCCGTTGTGGCCTTGCGAACGCGGATTCCCATTCGTGCCATCTCCGCCTTGGCCCATGACACGCTGAAGAGCAGCACTCGGTCCTGTGAAACCAGCATTGGCCGACTACGTCCAACAACACCCCGGGCAACACAAGCAAAGATGTAAGCTGAGATCGGAGCACCTGTCCGACGAATGGTGTCGAAGACCCGACCCAGGATCCGTTGTTCTTCTGCTAGGAGTATGTGTTTCGGCCCACGTGTCTCTGGTTGAAAGTAGCGGCGGTGCTCTTCCCAGAACTTCTTCCAGCGCTGGACAACACGTTCACCCACCTTGTTGTCCGGATGGAGGCCGTTCCAGCGCCGGGCTGCTTGAGCAGCCGATGTTTGTCGTGCCATGTCGGTGAGTGCTTTGATGTCATCTGGGGCAAGTGTTGAACGGGTCTTTGTTGCTTTCGTCACTTCGTTGGCGTGGGTCTTTGCAGCTTTGATGTCAGGTGGTTCGGTGAAGCGATCCATTCTTCTTTTTTGCCGGTGTTGGCCTCGATTTCAGGGTTATCCTGGAGTGGAGGTTGGTGATGTGTTTAGCTGGAAACATGACCATGTGTTGTCGGAGTTAATTTTGTCGACTTTAATTATGTCGTTTTTATTTTTTTCGCCCGACCAAATCCGACATAATTAAAAACGACATAATTACCGCCTGCACTGTAGTTTACTCCACCGTTTCCGTCACCCTCAGGGAGGAACACAAGCATGCATGGCCAAGGTTTATCATCGCAAGGTGACGCGCCAACTAATGCGACTCTCAGCAACGAAAAATGAGAAAAGTTCAGTCTATTAGCGTTGTTGGCTGCACCGGAAGATGAGCAAAGGAAGCCGAAGCGTAAGAAAGCGATGTCCGAAACGAGAAGAAAACTGCAGACCCAAACACTGAATTTCGTCGAGTTCCACCTGGGACAAGACATTGCGCTCCCAAGAGTTCAAAGCAGACCCCAAAAACGTCCACGGCAGGCCGAAATAGCGAACCTGAAGATGCTTGTCCGAGAGAAAGAGGAACAGGCGGAGGACCACAAGCAGGAGCTTGAGCAGGCCATCTCCATCAGCAGAGAGCTGCAGCGCACCGCCGACCTCATGCACCACGGCTCGCAGCGACTAGAAGAGAAACAACAGCAACGGGGGCAGCTCATCGAAGAGCAGCACTCTCGCCTCAGGAGCCAGGAAGCGCGGATCCAGGAGCTCGTCGACGAGTTGAAGCAGGTGGCGAGCGATCTCGAGGACAAGGACGCCGTCGTTAAGCGGCAGCAGGCGATGCTGGCGACACAGCAAACCGTACTGGACAACGAGGTGTGTGCGGTCCTCGCTCTAATTTTAGTGTCCTTTTCAGACCCTGCTCGCTACCCTCCGTTAGGGGTGTGGTCAGGGGGAGCGTTTGAAGTTTCAGAGATGAGATACACCTTTCGTCGTTTCCGCGTCCACACACCACGGAACCTACTCTCCGGGACTGGTCGCGGCCCGTGCCACACTATTTGTCTGACACCAGCTGCGCATCATGACCATGGGCAAGAATTGTGTGCGAAAACTTAGACACGAATATAGCTCAAAGAATCTGCAAAATAGCACGAAAATCGTAACCCCGTTTCCACAATCCCTTGCCACCCAAAACAGCGAGCGGCGTATCTGGAGCGCGATGAGGGCAACAGAGACCTCGCGAGCAAACTCCGTTCTGACGTGAAGGAAGCACAGCGAGGGCGGCAAGAAGCGCTGGACAAGGTTCAGCTCGTCATGAAGGACGTCGAAGCCGGGAAGCAGCAAGTCGCTTTTCTCAAGAAGCAGCTGGCCGATGCTTCCGTCGTGCACACCGCGAAGTCGCAGCTCAACGAAAAGGTGTGTGACTCGCATCCTCCCCGGTTCCTTTATGGCGTTGTGGAACGCCCGTACGTCTTGTGTTTCCTTTTTGGGAAACCGTCGGTCCCGAGGGACGCGAGCTGTTTGGTGCCTTGCACGCGCAGCATGTTCTTAAAGGCGGCGGTTCTACCGCCACCCTTTTCCACGTTTTTGTGAGGCACCTCCTTCCTGGCATACCGACGTCGTCCCTCCACTACGACAAGAGCCGCCGCGGCATGCGATTTCCTGGCTTTCCCCCCCCGTTTCCCGGTCGTACCTCCCCTTCCCTAATACCAGCAACCGCGCTCTATCTCTCGAAGGGTTGGCCTCTTCTTCCAAACCCTGGCTGATGGGGGGTTGTGTTGCTGTATCTCGGTGCTGAAAAATGCACCTATGCGGTGAAGCGGCCGACGGACCACAGAGGCAAAAGGCAGAAAAGGGAAGGCAGGCGCGGTCGGTTCGAGAGGCGACAATCGCGGATAAGGCAACGAGTACAGAGCAGTCCACGCGCAGGCGAGCAGTGAAGCGGCCCGCGTCGCAGGCGACACAAACGGAAGAAGACCGTGCAGCAGGGAGTGGAGACGAGGTGATACAAAACGAAGGCCAGGATCACGATGCACCTTGCACTCCGCTGGTACCACAGCGGTCGCCTGATACCACGATTCGTGGCTGGAAATACCACAACATTTCAGTGGAACGGGTTGTTGTTGCATTAGTGGTTTTGTCTTATGGCGGTGCCTCTCGTCTCGCCTGTCATATGATACGGCTCTGCCATGCTGGTTCGAGCCAGACGCTAGCGCCCGTCCTGTTGTGCAACGCGTGTCTTTCCGTTGAGCGGAAATCGACGAAGGGTTTCACCAGTCACTTGTACTTCACTACCGAAGGTTCCCCTCTGCCTAGGAGGCGGGTTGTCTATTTGGGGAGTCGAGTATCATAGGCCAGCATTTCGTTACGTGACCCGGCGGGGGGTGCCTCCCCTCTTCTATGTAGCTTCTATATCTTACATCTTCTTCGAGAAGCCCCGATGCTAGCATCAAACATGCAAGAGAGACAGTGTTCTGTTTGGACATTACCGTGATTGGATTAGTGTTGAACCGGGTTTTACCCGGGACACCCTCCCAGGTTTTACCCGGTTCGGCATTTTTTTGGGGTTTGTGCACTTTGCATAATTTCGCTGGTGGTTGCCCGCGCCTTGGGGCGCACACAGCTCGGCATTAGATGCTGCCAAAGGATAGGCTGCAGGACTACCTCTGGTGCAGTCACTGAGGTGACTACCTGGGACACCCCCCTGTTATTCACCCCGTTCCAGCTTTAGTCCAGTTCAACATTGGTAAGAAAAGGTTCTCCCCCCCCCCCCCCCCTAGGGCTAAGTTGGATGGAAACGCCGTTTCTTTTAGTTTTTTCGAAATATGGAAACGGAAACGGAAACGGAAACGTTTCCGTTTCTTTTAAAAGAAACGCCGGAAGGCTCCTCATGCTGAGGGGTCCTATAGGATACCACTTCGCGGGTCCTTCTGTGTCCGTCGGGTGTCCGTTTCCAGCCAAATTTTGGCTTTCCTTTCAGAGGGCGGGATCACCTTCTTCTTTTGATCTACCAGCGGGCACTTCTCTTCCTCCGTCTTCTGGCGGGCTCTCTGACTCTTCAGGGCCCTTCCTGGGCTGTTCTTCGACTTGGCTCGGCCCCTTCTTGTGTGTCGTCGCGGTCTCGTTTGTGCAGAGCAGTCGCTGATGCTCACCGTTTTCTTTCATCGGCAATCTGACACGAGCAAATAGGTAACCACAAGCTAATGATGCAGAATGTCGTCACATGCGGATGCTGAGGTTTTCTGACACCAGGTTCCACTCTTCTGTGCCTACCACTTCGTCCTCTGCTGCTTCCAACCCACGTTCTCATGTTTACTTGTATCGGCGGCCGTGCCGAGTGGGGCTTTTTGAATCTGCCGTCCTCTTCTGCATTGTCGGTGGGGTTCTTCCTGCCGTCGCTGTCTATGCTCCGACAACACCGCCCGATGGTGCCCCTTCCGGTGACGGTTGCCACCCGTCGTCGTATGCAAGGTGCACAGTGGCAAGCGATGTTTAACGCACACGTTACTGCGTGGCCATCGCTTTTCTGGCGGGTTCAACATTGCCCCGGCATACGTGTGCCCTTCTCACCTCCTGATGCTGATCGCACTCCCTCTTTGTCTTACGCCGCCGAAAAACCCCGGTCTTGTAGCCTGTGGCGCGGCGGTGCTCCCGCTGTCCTGAACGACCGTATCTGTATAGCCTATTATTGGAAGCGGATGTGCTTTCCCGATCGTCTTCAGCGCGTTGGCCAACGGCCTCGCATAACAGAGCATCGTCGCCACAACAGCCATTGGTATAAAGAGCTGCAGACCTCAAAGTCATCACAACCGGATGCGTGTGGTTGCGTCTGCTCCACGCGGTCGCAACTCTTATGCTTCTTTCCTCCCTCTTTTTCGGAGCCACCTTGTCCATGGTTTCCCACTGGATTGCGGGGTCCGCCGTTCGGAACACATTTCCGGTCGGACCTTCAGCCAGTATACTAGTGGCATACCAGCCGTTTCTTTTGAAAAGAAACGGCGTTTCCATCCGCCGCCAAAAAGAAGGAAACGGAAACGGAAACGGAAACGGAAACGTTTCCAACGTTTCCATCCTACATAGCCCTAGGGGGGGTCAAAAGCTGTCAAAATAGGTCATTTTTTTGGGAACCACATAGGGGCTCCTAAGAGGCAATACAATTTGGTAAACCACCCCAGAACCGTATAGAAATGCCTAAAACATGCTTTTTGGCTGCTGAAGTGCCCCGAAAAGGCCTTTTTACGAGTGCCCAATTTTTGGACTCAGGGTGGACACCGTTTGGTACCGGTGTTCTTCTTTTTAGGTGACAACCCCAAAAATAGTGACAGCATGAACCGAAGAAGGAAAACAACACTGCCCAAACCTATGTGTTTTTACTCAAAAGACTTTCCTGAGAGTTGGGGATGGTGGGGCTTCGTAGGAGGCACCGACAAGCGACTCAATGAGGTACGGCTTCGTAACGTGCCGCCCCCTCGAGTCCTTGACGTCAGCGCCAGCTTTCGTAGTGGCCTGTGTCGTGTAGCGTGCTACCGCAAGCTGCAGATACCCTGCCCTGAGCTGCTATGTCGTGGCAGTCCTATAAATCCACCGCCGAACCTTTTCGTTCAAGTCCAGTTTTCTATTTTTGTTCAAGCTCAACGTGCGTTGGGGTTAGGTACCAGAGATACACCCCGGTGACCAGTATTGTCTTCCGTGCGTGTGCAATGCGACCCTTTCGGGTGGTGTACGAAAGGCGAACTTGAATAAACGACACTGTCGCGTGCATCCCTTCAACAAAAACGTTGATATCTGGAAAATCCCACTACGGATGATAGCATCTCATTGTTTTTCTCGGAAAGACATCGAACTTTGTGAATATCGCTCTAGCAGAAGTTCGGGGAAGAGCTGCTGCCTGCGGTGTCAACAGCACCTCAGCTTGCGCAAGACCCAGAGAACCTTTTGGGACGTTGTTAACCATCCAGACGAGCAACGTTCATAGCTGCCTTCCTCCTGGGTGTCGTTCGCCCTTTTGTTGCTTCCATTTGTGGCTGCCTGTACGTGATTGTAGTCTCATCTTTGCATGGTATGAACAGTGAAGCACACCCACAGGCTGCTAGCCGGTACCAAACGGTGTCCACCCTAAAACCATCAACTAATACACCCCCCCCTGGGCCATTTTCCATGAAACTTCCCCCAAAAACACGTTTCCGGGCATTTCTGAGGCGGGTTGCATGTTTTTTTAGGCTTAAACTGCCGTTAAGTCTACAGGCTGAAAATGTCACCATTTTGACGCAAAAAAAGACCTTTTGACCCCCCCTAGGGCTATGTAGGATGGAAACGTTGGAAACGTTTCCGTTTCCGTTTCCGTTTCCGTTTCCTTCTTTTTGGCGGCGGATGGAAACGCCGTTTCTTTTCGAAAGAAACGGCTGGTATGCCACCAGTATACTGGCTGAAGGTCCGACCGGAAATGTGTTCCGAACGGCGGACCCCGCAATCCAGTGGGAAACCATGGACAAGGTGGCTCCGAAAAAGAGGGAGGAAAGAAGCATAAGAGTTGCGACCGCGTGGAGCAGACGCAACCACACGCATCCGGTTGTGATGACTTTGAGGTCTGCAGCTCTTTACACCAATGGCTGTTGTGGCGACGATGCTCTGTTATGCGAGGCCGTTGGCCAACGCGCTGAAGACGATCGGGAAAGCACATCCGCTTCCAATAATAGGCTATACAGATACGGTCGTTCAGGACAGCGGGAGCACCGCCGCGCCACAGGCTACAAGACCGGGGTTTTTCGGCGGCGTAAGACAAAGAGCATCAGGAGGTGAGAATCGCACACGTATGCCGGGGCAATGTTGAACCCGCCAGAAAAGCGATGGCCACGCAGTAACGTGTGCGTTAAACATCGCTTGCCACTGTGCACCTTGCATACGACGACGGGTGGCAACCGTCACCGGAAGGGGCACCATCGGGCGGTGTTGTCGGAGCATAGACAGCGACGGCAGGAAGAACCCCACCGACAATGCAGAAGAGGACGGCAGATTCAAAAAGCCCCACTCGGCACGGCCGCCGATACAAGTAAACATGAGAACGTGGGTTGGAAGCAGCAGAGGACGAAGTGGTAGGCACAGAAGAGTGGAACCTGGTGTCAGAAAACCTCAGCATCCGCATGTGACGACATTCTGCATCATTAGCTTGTGGTTACCTATTTGCTCGTGTCAGATTGCCGATGAAAGAAAACGGTGAGCATCAGCGACTGCTCTGCACAAACGAGACCGCGACGACACACAAGAAGGGGCCGAGCCAAGTCGAAGAACAGCCCAGGAAGGGCCCTGAAGAGTCAGAGAGCCCGCCAGAAGACGGAGGAAGAGAAGTGCCCGCTGGTAGATCAAAAGAAGGTGATCCCGCCCTCTGAAAGGAAAGCCAAAATTTGGCTGGAAACGGACACCCGACGGACACACAGAAGGACCCGCGAAGTGGTATCCTATAGGACCCCTCAGCATGAGGAGCCTTCCGGCGTTTCTTTTAAAAGAAACGGAAACGTTTCCGTTTCCGTTTCCGTTCCCGTTTCCATACTTCGAAAAAACTAAAAGAAACGGCGTTTCCATCCAACTTAGCCCTAGGGGGGGAAGATACTTTTCCCATTTTCTGGATATTTTCACCTCAAAGTACTGCATCCGAACGTGAAAATGGGGTATGCATGTGTTTTATGCGCCTCACTTTGACCAGAGAGGTAGAAAAACGGGGTTTTCACCGGAATTACGCCGGAACACCTTTGAAAAGTGGTCAAAGTACCATAAAAAAGGCCAAACCCAAATGTTGCCTTTATTCCTAAATTTGCACATTTGGGGCTTCTCAGCCGCTTCTGTCGCGTCTGTCCGACCGAAGGGACCTGAAGACCCGCTTCAAAAAGAAACAGACCGCAAAGGGAAGAGACCCCAATGAGAAACGGGGCGGGCTCATTGCAAGAATGCAGCCAGTGTCCCCTTCTTGACTGCCTTAGCAACGGGTCCCCATTCACACGGGTTTGCCTGTCGCCTTGCACGGACGGAGGATGACAGAACGCTTGGTGGACATTCCATGCACGTCCGTCCTGTAGCGCGGGGTTAGGGCAGCGATTTTTGATGCGCACACGTGCACACCAATTCAGAAGGTTTGCACGGCCGCACGCGGCTGGCTGGCGCAACCAAAGGGTGAGGGGCGGCAGCTTTATCATCATCTACTTCGCCAAATTCGCGAAGCGAAGTGTGGATAGGCTAGGGAGTACACCCGTGCCTATTTAAGACTTGATGCTAGCATCAAACACATGAGAGGCAAGTAGCGCCTGAACACGAAACTAAGATTTCCCCCCCTGAACTAAGTTTTCCCCCCCAATAATGCTTTGCGAATGTGTTCGTGGTGTCGGCCGCAGGAGTCTTTTTGGCTAGCCAAAGAGAGTAAAAGAGGGAAAGAGTACAGTAGTGAGTAGAGAAGAGAACGAGTGTAGAAGAACGGAGGTAGCACAGACTACCAGACCAGCGGAGGCCACCGCAAAAAGATTTCTTACCTCTTCCTTATCCCTCAAAACCAGCACCAATAACAACGACCCCCCAAGAATGCTTTGCTCACACAGTGCGGTATGCTCGAGGATGAAATCGCGACCCAAACGGACACGGCAAAGTCCTTGCGGCGGGTCATCCAAGAGAAGGACGAGAAGATCCGCGCCCTAGAGGCCGCCGACGCCTCGTCGCGGAAGCAGCTCACCGAGCTGCACGCGAAGCTGCACCAGTGCGACGAGGCGCGCGACGCGGTCGTGAGCCTGCTGATGACCCGGCAGCTGAGCCAGCCGCACGACTCAACTGCCGCCATCAACGCCATGGACCTCCACTCGCTCGCGGTGCAGTGCGCCAGCCGCCTGGAAGCATTCACGCAAGAAAGCAACGCGTTGGACGACTTGAACGAGTACTTCGTCGACCTCCGTCGCGACGTCGTCTCCGCTTGGCTCCTCCTGCCCGAGGAGGTGAAAGCGTACATTGCAGACCAGCACGTGCTGCTTGAAAACGAGCTTGACACATCGGACGAGCGGGGGGCGGCGGTGGACAAAAGCGCCGAGGACCGCGAGTTGTGGCCGACGGCCCGCCTGCTGATGCACAAAGGGCTCGTGGCGTTGAAAGACACGCGGCTGCTGGTGGACCAGCTGCAAGAGATCGAGTGCCAGAACAAGCTGCTGGAAGATGCGGTCGAGGCGAGAAGCGAGTGGAAGGAGACGTTCGCGCTGCAGACCCGCGACCAGATGCTCGGCGGCGTCGAGACGAGCTACCGCGCGGCTGCAGACATCGGAAAGCTGGCAGCCGCGGCGAAACGAGCCCTGAAGCCGGATGTTCCTTTGGAGGTGGAAGACATCGCCGGCCACGCGGCGGCCGTCAAGGCGACCCTCGCGAGAGTGGTCGCGCACTGCTTCACCGACAAGGAGAAGACCGCCCACAACTTCACCGCGCCCGCCTTCGCCGTCAAGAAACCCGCCAAACCGAAGGCTCGCCCGGCCGGCAAGTGAGCCTGCTCCCGCACCGAAGGGGCCACGCCCGTGTCCGAATACTCCACACCCAGCGTGTCGAATGCTCGCCGGCCGCGGAAGGGCGACCAAATCTTCCAACGGTTAGCTAGGAGAAACAACCCGCCACCTGTGTTGTTCGTACGTGCACTTCCGCACCTCCTCTGTGCACAAATTCCCTCCGTGGGGTACTGCAAGCAGTTGGTGTCTCACCACAGCGAACGCATTTGTGTCTGCGGGGAAGCTCCCGCGGGATAGCCAGTATCCCGCCCCCCGCCGCTCATCTTCTCCCAAGAAGACTTGTCGCTAGCATCGAACGTGCACGAAAGACAGACATTACTGCCACAATCTTGAACCGACTGCAGGCCACACCATGAGGATGGGCTCTCGGGTTCCATGGACTCGGATATTGCGAACAACAGTAGTGCCAAATCCCCGTACGCGCCTTGGCCGGTGTCTTCTACTCGCCGGTCCCCCATGCCAGGTGGCTTCTGCTTTCTGCCGCCGGCTCTTTCAACGCGCGAACGCATCGTCGGCGCACGTCGATGGCCTGCGGACCATCCACCCCCCGTCCTTGCTTTACAGCACCGGTCGCGGCAACCGCCGACCCCGCCTCCCCCAACATCTCCTTCGAAGAAGACTCTGAATGCTAGCGTCAACCATCCAGTGCTCTGCCTAAACATTTAACTGTTTTATTCCCCCCCCCCCCCTCGCCCTTGGTTGTAGGGGCCTTCTCCCCGTGACAGATTCGCCTGTGCTCTAGTAGCACGGGTGGTCCTGGCTGTGACGAGCTACGAACAGCCGCCTGACAAACCAGACTCACACCGCAGTCCTGTCTGCAGACACTCAGGTTCCACGCTGATGATGGTCCGCCTTATGTGTCCGTGGCTTAAAGGACCGAAACACGGCGCAGACGGGACCAGTGCGGTGTTGAGCACATACCCATTCCAAGCACGTTCTTGCAACCCCCCCCTCGCCGTACCCGCGCTCTTTTCCCCGAGCGTCCGCGAGCGGAGCGTTGTCGCGCGCAGTCACGCTGGGGGGGCGCACCCGTGTCCCCCCGAACAGCGCGCTGCTGCAAGCAAAGCTGCCGTCGGCAGCCTGCACTCAGCCGGGCCTGCCGGCGACGCGAGGAGGGCCTGTTCCTCCCACAGCCAAGGATACGGCATTTGCGCGAGGCAAAAGGGGTCATCTTTCTGGGCCTGCAAAACCGAACGCGGCGCCTGCGACATTTCGTGTCGAACATCGACGCAAGTTCCTCCGGTCGTACTTGCTTGAATACGGCGAGATGTGTGACCTTTCTTCGGAGGGGCTCACGCACTCAAAATCTAACTTATTTGCTTGAGTACGGAAGGCCAGGCAGCCGGTGCGTGAAAAAAGAACGTTCGAAACCTACCGAGTTTTCGGTCGCTACGCTCGCGTGCCAGTCGGCAAACTCGCAGTCTCACCCTAGCCTCCCATTTCCTTCTCGCAGGTCTGTACAAAATGCCCGCTGGCAGAAAGCGGGGTAAGCCAATCCAAAACGTCAACCAAAAGTAAAGAAAACGAGCATCGTGCGAGACTGCGACATCAGATGTTCTCCTCCTTTCTTGGGCGAAACCATATACTTGTAGGGCCTGAGATCGAAGGACCTGAGCCAGCCGCCAGCCGTCTGGCGGTTCCTGGCAACAAGAACCACAGCAAAACGATGTGCCCAAACAACCCCAGTTGTGGATGCCTTTGGGGCTCCCTCGATAAATGGGAAAATGCTAGGGGACGGTGTTGGCTCCTACTCAAGCTTAAGCACGCGAAAAGACCGGTGCACACTTGGTCGGTCCCTTTAGTTTCCGCGCAAGCTTGCGGTTCTGTGCGAGCGATAAAGAGGCACGCACCAGGGCAACAGAGGACCCCGTCGGTTTGGAGTTCCACGCCCCTGCTTGTAGGAAAAATATGTCCTCTGTGCCGATTTGCCCATACACTATCCGTCTCAACAGGCCAGTGTAGTCTGAAATCAACAGCATTCAATCCAGGTGCTTGATGAGTGAACACCGAACCTTGTAGGTATACTACGTACAAACGATCGGGCACTGCCTTCAATGAAAACGACCTACTTACAGTGCGTTGCTCAGGGTAGTCGAAGGCCTGACAAACACACTAATGCAGCTGGGTGGGTGACCCCTCCGAACAGCCTCCCTGGCCCTGGCCCACGCCTGATGCCGCAACCCCTTATCCCGGGCGGTGGCGCTTTGGCATGAGCCAGGAACCTCAAGGGGAGCAGCGCGAGAGGCATCATCCACGCATCCACGCCCCCACATACCAATGCAACAAATTTACGACCGTAGCATCCGAAGAAGGTGCAAACATGGAGGGTGCTACGGTAGCCGTGCACGGGTCTTGGACGCCTGCCTTGTGCAGGGCGGGTGCTTAGTGATCCGCCGCGAAGTTCTCTCCTGGTGCAGTCCGGAGAGACCGGCGTCGAGTTTCGGCTCACAGCCGGTTCCCTCGGGCGGCAACCCTAAGGGAGAGAGAGCGCAGACACAACCCACCTTATAAAGGACCACGCACCAATGCAACAAATCTACGACCTACAGTTACAGGAGGGGGTGGTGCGGGTGGCGGAGTGGGCCGCGGGATGAACGGAGCGGATGCCTGGCTCCTGTGGGGGCACGCGCTGCTGGTGTCGGCGGGGGTGGCCTGCCTCTCGATCGGGCTCCGCCAGCAGGACAAGCAGGGCGGCCTCAGCCAAGAGCATCTGGCGCTCCTCGAGAAGTTCAAGTGGAAGTACCTGCCCGGCTATTTGCTGGCGTGCTCGTCGGACTGGATCCAAGGCCCCTACCAGTTTCGTGTGTACCTGACCTACGGTTTGACAGAAGCGCAGATCGGAAAGTTGTACATCGCGGGGTTCGCTTCGTCCGTCACCCTCGGCACGTACATAGCGTCGCTGGCCGACGCGAAGGGGAGGCGGCAGGGCTGTTTTTGGTACTGCATCGTCTGCTCGCTGAGCTGCCTGACCAAGAATTTCTCGGCGTTCGGCGTGCTGCTGCTGGGCCGCGTGCTCGGCGGGATCGCGGCGTCGCTGCTCTTTTCGAGCTTCGAGTCGTGGTGCGTGACGGCTGCGGCGGAGGCGGGGCTCCCGGAGAAGAGCCTCGGGCCCCTGTTCACCTCCGCCTCCTTCATGAACGGTCTCACCGCTATCATGGCGTCCGTGCTCGGCCACTTGCTGGCGGTGGCCTTCGCGACAGCGGATTCGCCGGAGGGAAACGTCATCGCCCCGTTCAACGCGGTGCCAGTCATCCTCCTCGCCTGCGCAGCGTACATGCACACCTACTGGGGCGAGAACTACGGCACTTCCCGCCGATCCCAGCAAAGGAGTGTCGACACGGTGCCACGTGCTCCGTCCGACGCGTGGGAGGTAGACCCCGGCGGCAAGCAGCCGTCCGCCGCCGCTGGGCGGGCCGCGAAGGTGCTGTCGTCGTTCACCGCCCTGCGAGAGGCGGTCGTGTTCGTCGCGTCCGAGCCGCTGGTGTCGCTGCTTGGCGTGATCAACTCACTTTTCGACGCGGCGACGTACGTCTTCGTCTTCGGGTGGACCCTGTCCCTCGAGGCGCGGAGCGGGGACTCCCGCGCGATTCCGTGGGGGCTCGCGTTCGGGCTGTTCATGGGGTGGTGCATGATCGGCGCGCTGGTCTGCAAAATGATCCTCGGCTCCGTCACCGACACTGCGGGCCGGGTCGCCGGCCGGCTGCTGCTGGTGCTGCTCTGCTTCGCCGGCGCGGCACTCGTGCCCGGTGCGATCGCGGGGTCGTCGTTCCTCTCGGTGTTCAACGGGTTCTGCATGTTCGAAGCCGCCTTCGGCGCGTTCATGCCGGCGATGGCGCTGCTGCGGGCCCTGCACCTTGACGACGGGCACCGGGCGGCCGCGACCGCTCTGTACAGGGTCCCGACGAACATAGCCGTGTGCCTCGTTCTGCTAAACGCGGGGTTCATCGACAACACGACGATCCTGCAGCTTTGCATCATGCTGCTCGTGGTTGCCGTGTGCGCGAATTTGCTCTTCATCCGGCTCGGGGGAGGCACCGTGCGCCGCAATCGCGTTTCGCCTCCGGACGAGGAGCTTGCGCACGACGAAGAAGTCTCAAAGGATGTTACGAAGCGGTCCGTCGACCGCTACTGACGAGGATGTCCTCCGTGCACCTGCCTCCGTCCCTATTTTTGCCGTCTCCTCGGCACAGGCTTTAGCTTTGCGGGCGCCGATCGTGCCCGGAGCGATTACGGGGTCGTCTTCCTTCTCAGTGTTCAACGGGTTCTGCATATGTTTCGCATTCGCGCGTTCATGCCGGCGATGGAGCCTGCACCTTGACGACGGGCTCCGGGCGGCTGCGACCGCTCTGTACAGTGTCCCGACGAACATAGCCGTGTGCCTCGTTCTGCTCAACGCGGGATTCATCGACAACTCGACGATCCTGCAGCTTTGCATCTGCTGCTCGTGGTTGCCGTGTGCGCGAACCTACTCTGCCACGGCACAGTACAGTGTCCCGACGAACATAGCCGTGTGCCTCGTTCTGCTCAACGCGGGATTCATCGACAACTCGACGATCCTACAGCTTTGCATCCTGCTGCTAGCGCAAACCTAATCCGGGGGCGGCCTACAAGTGGGTGTCGTTGTGGCCTCCCGGCCGGAGCCATCGTTGCACCGGTTCGCGCGCCGGATGGACGCAGCCGGGGGCTGCGCATTCGGCGGCGTCGGAGTTGCGGCGTTGGCAGTTGAGTGCGCCGGCGCCGCCGCGCTGGGGGAATGCGTGCCGGAAGTAGGAACCAAATGTTTTTGCCCGTCCAGCAAACTCGAAACAGTTTTGGCCCGGCTCACCATGCGCAAAAAGGTGGCAACCTTTTGTTGGATTTACTCGTGCGAAATCCGGGGGTAGAAAGTACGGCTCTTCGTTTTCGTGCGCAAAGCTGCGAGATGCTCAGTTTGACGTGTTTCCGCATAGCATGAACGCTTACAATGCACCGTGTCTGCGCCCCTCTTTGTTCTCCTCAAAGCCGTTCTATTGCAAAATATAATTGCCACGGAGAGAGAGGCAGCCGGATAGGCAGAGTGCTCACCAACTGGAGTGTTTTTACCACCTCGTTCGCTGTGGCCACAACGAAATAAACCAAGCAACTTTTTCACTCACCAAAAAAGTTGAAGGGAAGAAGCTGCCGGGGTGCGACGCGTGCCTAGAAAGCCGTACCGACATAGGGAGGGGTATCAGAGCACTGAGTCTCGTCGACAACTTTTCTCCTCACGATAGGAGAAAATGATGCCGATCTGCAACTCCGGTTTGTATCGGGAACAGAAAGCGAACCGATGACAACCCTGGATCGAACGCAACTTACGCTTCGTCCACCCCCTGCTGACAGACTGCATAGACTGTGATAGACAGCGGCAGGCAATTCGATGCAGTTCCAGGAAATACATACCTGATACCATAGGGGTGGACTGGCTCAGTTTATGCCTTCCAAAACGCAAAAGGGGGGACCGTGTCCCCTCCAGTTCCTCAGGCATAGCGGTCAAACGATTCGCATTAATATGCGATATCGCATTTGGGATTTTGGCGCCACTAATCGTATTTTCATTCGCATCATCGCACGCTTAAAACCTGGGCAAATACAGTACTACGGACTATCGCATTATCGCAAGCCGATTATATGTGATACTTTTGTGCGATAATGCGATAATTATTATCGCATGCAAATCGTTTGACCACTATGCTAAGAGCAACTCATGGCATAGCCTAGAAACGCGTAACGCATCCCGACACCGGGGTTAGGGCGATGAAGTGGGTGGCGCACGAGGTCGCGTTCGTCTGGTCAGAAGGCTCGACTCCCTACAACGCACTGCGAAAACGAAGTTTGTAAAAAAAGAAAAAAGACCCTTGGTTCAGCGGGCCGTCGTGATCCAAAATACTAAAGCCATGCGACAGCGTTCGAGGAGATTCCTAGCAATCGGGCTGTGCCGATAGCGTTTCCACCACCTTTCACTTTCTGACTGCTGCAGCGGCACGCACGGACACAGCCACTGAAGACGGGTGGTGGGTGAAAACGGCCAAAGAACTCCGCAAAACGTGCGGTGCTCTGCGAGACAAAACAGAGATACGTGCGCAAACTCGATACCAGAAAGTGTGATGCGCGCCGAAAAGTGCGACCCTCCCCGGATGCACGGGCTCGACCCCCGACGCGGGCTACTAGAAAGCCAGGGGCTAGTGAAGTCCAGTGGGCCCGATGAGACCAACCGGCGGTAGCCGCGCATTTGTTGAGGTGCAGGGTTTCCCTGATCCCTGGCATCCGATACAATCTCGGTGGCATCGGCCCCGCAAACTCGAAACAGTTTTGGCCCGGCTCCCCATGCGCAAAACTGGTAACGGTTGGATTTACTCGTGCGAAATCCGGGGGAGGATGAAACCTGCCAGGTTAGAAAGTTCGGCTCTTCGTTTTCGTGCGCAAAGCTGCGAGATGCGCACAAGCTCAGCTTGACGTGTTTCCGCAATGCACGAACGCTTACAATGCAACGTGTACAGGGTGGTGTGTTTGGTGGTTGAGCAGAGTTCCTGATCTCAAAAAGCGAGAGCAGGCGAACAACTGACATCAACGTGCTTGCGGAACTGGATTTTGAAACTCGTGCAGAAAACCTGGTGAGATCTCGGTATCGGTCACAAGTTGATTCGAATCTGACTTGCCAAAGCGAGCAAGTAAAGTGTACACGAAAGAAGCCATGCATGCCCCCCCCAAACCCACCCAGTACGTATTAGCTCTAAAAGAACCCATCCGACGAAGGTCACCCGGAGACTCAAAAATCCCGGATTCTCAAGCGAACTATAACTCTAGAAAAGCACCTCGCCAGGAAAAGGTTGGGCGTGGTGGGGGACAGGTACCCAGTACGATACACCAACGAATAAACAACGAGCTTCCCAAAGCAATCATAGTGAAGGCTTTTTGACCACGTCTTCGCCATGGCCGGGTATCCGGCTGTGTTCCTCGCGTTGGGACTGCTCGTGCGGTCTGCAGACGCCGCAGGAGGGAAGTCGATCTTCAAGCTCGGCGACTATGTGGATCACAAGCCGTTCGAGGTGATGTTCATGTATTTCACCGTCTTCGCCATCACCATCATTTACGAATGGATCGTGTCGTACGTTGACAAAACCGTAACAACCTACTCCGGGAAAAACATCGTCCACCACATCTACTCCGAGGTATGCCCTTCCGCTTCCGTTTTTCTACGGAAACCCAAGAGGACTTCACAGTCCGAGCCCAGACAGGATTTAGCCCAGCACGTACCTGGCGCGCCTGACCCAGCGAGCTACGAGGGTCCCAACAAAATATCAAGTTCCCAATTACTTTCAACTTTCTCCTTTACCTTGCATCAAAGGTGTCACGGCAAGTTTTGGCAGCCGCTGCTTAGCAAACGATTTAAAAGCTACAGTTTCTGTACTTTATTGGTGGCTTACCGTGGTCGCCGGCAAGCTCCCTCGGGCTTGTTAGGAAACATACGGTACCGGACCCCTCCGGTGAAAGCAACACACCAAGAAAGCGCGGAAATATACGTAAAAAGAAAAAAAAAAAAAAAAAAAAAGAGAGAGAACAGAGAGAATCAGAGAAGACAGAAGGCCAGCCTCCCCACGGGATGGAGGAGCTCCAACGCTTCATCGCGAGGGCGCAGCACCTTGCGGAGAAGGCGGTGAGCGAGGCGGACATCAGCGCCGCGTACGGGATCGTCAAGATCCTGCTCGTTCTTGCGGAGAAGGCGGCGGGGCAGCCCGTGAAGGCAGAGCAGACGCAGCCTGCGAAGGCAGGGCGGAAGCAGGCTGCGAAGCAGACGGCGGCGACACCGGCGGCGAAGGAGACGAGGGCCGACGACGCCCGCGACGTGCAGACTGACCGGGAGGACGCAACGCAGCGGCCGGGCGTGACATGGGCGAACGTGGTGACGAGAAGTCCGCAGGCGAGGGGCGGATACGTGAAAGCGCCGGGAGTCAGCCGCGGAAAGAGGCTGAGGCCATGCGACTGGCATGTCGAGGTGGTCGAGGCGGAGAAGGCGGAAGACATCCGGCAGGGGGTGGTCTACGCCGGAAGAAAGGAAACGGGGGAGCAGCTTGGGGTCTAAATTCATCTGGGAAACCTTCTCATTTCGGCATTCGCTGGAACCCGACCGAAGCAGACAATAAGATCCCGTGTCATTTCACGTTCATCTGCACGCGGAATGTACGGCCTGCTTGTGATCTTCTGCCGGTTCTTCGGGCTGTCTTCTGCAAGCACCATAGTCACGTCCTGCCTTTTCACTGCGGCTTACCCACAACCGAAGCGCTGGGACTTGCGGTGATTAAGTACATTATGGGGCGACATTAATACAATACCATTGCTTACAGTAAAAGCACCTTGGCGTCACCGGTTGGCTTGCACTGCCAGGCCACCCAGTCTCTTGCCTGGCATGGATTCTGGTGTTGTTTTCGTGGAGCTAAATCAGATATTTTCACTGAGTACAAGTCTGAGATTTGGGTGTAGCTACTTTGATTTCTGGGTTCCCTCCATTTTCGCGGCTTCATTGCCAAGATACTAGTCCGACTGAGTAGTCTTTCCGGATCCTCCCACATCCTGGGACTCTCTACATGGCGATTATTAGATTATGAGAAATTATTAGAAATTACTAGAAATTATTAGTTATTACCCATTATTAGATCTAATAATACGTAATAATCAGGCTAATAATATCTAATAAAATCTAATCAAATCTAGTAATAATTATTACATGCCAACCGTGAATAACACAAAACTACGCACTTCTTCACCAAGGCAGTTGACACGGCTTCCTCTGCGGTACGGGCCAAGTGGCGCCGTACCGTAGACATGAAAACACGGATCCTTAAAACTCGAAACAGTCTAAAAGACCCCGCCCCCGGTCTTCGTCCTGGCTGTGACGAGCTACGAACAGCCGCCTGACAAACCAGACTCACACCGCTGTCCTGTTTGCCGACACTCAGGTTCCGCGCTGATGATGGTCCGCCTTATGTGTCCGGTGCGGTGTTGGGCGCATATCCATTCCAAGCACGTTCTTGCAAACCCCCGGTCTTCGACTGCCAACCGAAAAAAAGCGCCGGCTTCTTGAAATACGAAAGATTCGACCTCTGCAGGAAGCCGTGAGATCAAACTCAGACCCTCTTCACGTGAGGGCCCGAGGCAACAGCACGAGCGAGAATCTATGCACTTGCCCCTGTGCCACTGCTGAAGCTTGTGCCTGCTGTGGCTTCGTGGCACTTCTCATGAGAGTCCGAAGCAACAATCATGCGAACAACTGCCTCCGTCGCCAGACCTTTAGAGAACCCATCGGATCAATCTCCGCCCTTTTCTGCAACACAACCAGCTTGTGAGTTTTTAGAGTGCAAGTTCACTTCGGGGCCCCGTATTTTATTTGCTTGTGAGTTTTTTTTTTTCCGAAACACGGTGGCGTCGAGATCCAGCGCAACGTATACGCGATGCTCGAACGGGGGCACCACCCCAGGGTTCTCTACCCCCCGTGGCAAGCTTGGCTGACGGAGGAGTTCCGAACCTTACCACGACTACACAGCCAGTTAAAACCGTTCTTAGGGCACAGCATTGCGCGTTACAAGAACCGCAAACCGCACACGAAGGAGCCAGAATTCGCCGGAAGACACCAACCCCTCAACTTCAAACCAGCCGAACTGCCAGTAACACCGGATGATCTCGACTCAATGACAGACAGCCACTCCACAAATACCCACGAACACGAGGAAAGACCAACAAACCTCCTTTCACAACCACAACCACAGTTCACCTTGAAACACCGAGTAGCCAACCTAGCAGCAACCTTCACCTTAGCGAGCGAGGACCATGTCCACCACCACAAACTCCTGTTTTCTGCAAGCTGCCCTCAACTTGATCCCCGCCACAGACATGACACAGCAAGTAGTCTCATACCGCGACTGCCCAACACACACGAAAGGCGAATGCACGGCAGCAGTACACGCTTGGTGACAGGAAAACGGACGCAAGCAACACTGCTGCACGTTTTCGCCAACATAGACGGACCGTTCGGCATAGACGGACCGTTCTTGACGAAAACCTCGCACACCAAGCTTGCCAACAACATCGCCCTGACGCTTTCAACGGTCTACGACATACAACGACGACGACAACTACATGTAAAAACTGCAACCACAACAAAACCAACCCCCCCCCGAAGAGACCACGACATAACCTTTCTACCTCCAATCGACAACTCGATCCAACGGTGCTTAAACTACCACATCAAACCTGGCCCCGCCGCCGACTACAGATGTCTACAAAATTACCGATACCACCCTCACAACAACAACATTTCACCGCATTAATTCAATGCTGTTGATCCAGCTTCAAAGAGCCCGTAGACACGAAGCGACGAACCGTACCGCTATACGCGCCGACCACTCTATCACGCTTCCAGGACAAAACACACCACTCTCAGAGCCATAGCAGTACACTCCGGCCACAACAACGCAGGGCATTACTACGCTATCCACGCCCTCAACGATTTCGACGCGAACCAACGATGGACTCGCTTCGACGGACTACAGACGCACTCCACTTCGACACAAAACTACGAAAACAACGAAGTTTACCTCTGCGTCTACCAGCTCAAAGACTACCCACAGACGGATGTCCCGCCACCCATTGACGCATCATACCACAACCACTATGAACCCCCAAAGCCTGCCACGCCCAGAACCACAACACAAGAGCCGGACTCGACTCAAAGCATACGTAGAGCCGTGTGCGGAGACGAGACATCTACCGACACACCCACACAACGACACGACAGCACACCCCCCACACGAACACCCACAGCACCAGGCACGTCACAGACGGGCCAATTACCATTATAGACCGTCCTTGGAACTTTAGACCCATTATAGACCACGATTCAAACTTTTGACCCATGATAGACCATAAGCCAAACTCGTGTCCCATTCTATGCGTACAAGACAATGTCCAGCAAAGCACAAACTTTTTGGCGTTTTTGTGGTTTTTGTCAGCTGGCCTCTTGACCTGAGGCCGTGACTTGCCGTCAAATCCTGAGCCTCCCTCATGAGCCTAGTAATAGAGGGGCTGCCAGGCTGACAGACTGACCTGAGACGGCGTCCGGTAACCAGTCAGTTGTCTCGCCAGACGCGGCCAGTGATGGCGTCGGTGCCAGTTTCGGCGGTCGGTGAGCGTCTTCCCGGTCAAAAGCCCGAAGGCTGTCTTGTTGCGGACGGCTCTGATCAAACTGCTTTCGTGCAGTTCCGCCTGTCACCCGGCCCTGTGTCCGTCGTCTTGTTGCGTTGTGGTATTGTCCTTTGGCGCGAGCCATGCCTCTCTCACCTTTAAGACACGGCTGTGTCACGCATTCGTCTTGTTCTTGTTGCTAGTGGGGAGTCATTTGCATGCAAATGAGTACCGCACTTTGCCAGATTTTAGTCGTGGTTCAACTTGTCGGTTGCAACTGTTCGTGCGACTCGTGGAGGGCGTAGTGGCCGAGCTGTCACTGCTGGTTGTCTCTGTACCACTCGCGTAGTAGCTCCTTTATCTTGGTGACGACAACTGTGGTCAAACCTTTTGGCTTCGGCACCACCCTTTGGCACGAGTGCCCAATGACCTCAACGCATCGCCGTCCACTCTGCAACGTCACACGCTGAGGTGGAAAGTGCATGGACTTCCGTTGCTGCCTCGGCCCCGCCGGCTGCCAGGTGCAGATGCTGGGCTTTCCGGGCTGAGCGGGGTCAGCTCCCACACAGTGAGCGTGCGATTCCGTGTCTCCACGACACGTCCTTTTGCTCTGGGTCTGCACTACTGTAGCCCATATTATGGGCCATAACTTGATCGCAGTTGCAGCCCCCGGAATTTGCAGGCGAAAACGAGGCACCCTTTTTAACTTCCGGCATTATCCGTCGATTGAGCCGCGATGATGACTGTCAATGAGCGCCGAATTTTCTAATTCGAGCTTTAACGAGCACTCCAGTGTTTTTTGAGGAACCCGTGACCCGGCGTGGGTGATCCAATGTCAAGTGTCAATGCTGGCTATAATGGGTCAAAAGTTTGAAGCCTGGTCTATAATGGGTCAACAGTTTGGAACGTGGTCTATAATGGGTCAAAAGTTTGGCGGTTTGGTCTATAATGGGTCAAAAGTTTGGCGGTTTGGTCTATAATGGGTCAAAAGTTTGGCGGTTTGGTCTATAATGGGTCAAAAGTTTGGCGGTTTGGTCTATAATGGGTCAAAAGTTTGGCGGTTTGGTCTATAATGGGTCAAAAGTTTGGCGGTTTGGTCTATAATGGGTCAAAAGTTTGGCGGTTTGGTCTATAATGGGTCAAAAGTTTGGCGGTTTGGTCTATAATGGGTCAAAAGTTTGGCGGTTTGGTCTAGAATGGGTCAAAAGTTTGGCGGTTTGGTCTATAATGGGTCAAAAGTTTAGAACGTGGTCTATAATGGGTCAAAAGTTTGAAGTATGGTCTATAATGGTCATTGGCCCGTCACAGACCTCCAGTACCACCGCGGAAACAGAGACCAGCAGTGAAGACGATCCCCACTGCCACACACGCACCACAACAACCGGCCTCAAACTGAAGGGAAAACAAGGATTACGGACGCACCTACGTTACTGCAAGAAGTCACAAGCAGAAACAACGCTGCGAAGCACCACCCAGAAACGAGAGAGATGTCCCTACTGCCACAGCAACGGACGAACCGTGGGGTAACCACTCTTCAAAAGTCTACGCCACCATAAGCCCCGGTGCAAAAAGAAGCACTGTAAACGACGCACAGCAACGACGACTCCATCAGACGAATAACCTCACTAACCACGGGTACCCAGTGTGCCCAGAGTGCCTTAACTGTGGCGAGCAACGAACAGTTTTACCCTGCAAATCTACCCAAAAAAAACCTTATATTAGGGCGGAAACAACCCGCACCACGTGAAGCACCGCAAGTGTCGCGAAACCCAAGCACTACTCTACGAGAAAATACATAAAACGCGGGCAACAGACCGGTACGGGCTACAAGGCAACCCCTGCTCAACTTGTAGAACGTGGGGGGCCCAAGACTACACTCCACGAAGGAATACTTGGTGTCGGTCACAAACAGTCCCGGACATGGCTAGCCATAGCCCATAACGAAAGCGTGCACTGAATACAACCCGTAGTCAATAGCCCTTTCTTGCTCTAAGAGAACCCATTCATGAATGGTCACACGGAGACCCTAAAACCCCGGAATTTCAAGCGAACTTTAACTCTAGAAAAAACTCACAAGCACAAAACGTCAAAATATACCAATCTGTACGCCATACGGGATCGTCGGAAGCACAAAAAGAAGCCCCTAGATCAACCTCGATTTCTCCGCTTGTGAGATTCCGAGGCAACAACGGAGCGAGAATATGTGCCCGCCTCGACTAGATCTCGATACAGCCACGGAAGATTGGAGGGTCAGCCGTGCGATCAAACTCGGACTTTCTGTTTGTGAGAGTCCGAGGCAACATGTCAGCGGGATTGCCTGCCAGGGAATGCAGGGTACGGACCAATATCGCTATGGATGCGCAGACGATCGTGCAGGTCGCACCGGAAGACTGGGAGGCATGCTTCCTCTCTCGAATCTAGAAGTCCGCGTGTCGTTGACAGGAAAAGACCGGAGTTCCTCAAACAAAAAAGTGCTGAAAAGTGCCCCGAAGATTTCCTCCGGCCTGAAGTACCTGGGTGTAGGAGTGAACCCGTGTGGCTGTTGTTCGCGACTAGTACACCGTGGGAGCACCGAACAGACACGGCTAAAAAAGCGCGACAAAAAAGAAGCCCTGAGATCAAACTCGTTTTCTCTGTTTGTGAGACTCCGAGGCAACAACCGGGCGAGAGTATGTGCCTGCCTCCATGTGCCGCCGAGCGTTTGAGAGAAGAAGAAAGATACGCAGCAATTGATAGTTGAAGAGAAAGCCGTGCGATCAAACTCGGACTCCCTGCTTGTGAGAGTCCGAGGCAACATGTCGGCGAGAATCTGCGTCTGCTTCCGCGTGTCGCTGAACGTTTGCGAGGCGATGTGTAATCAATGTATCCACCGCAAGCTGGTGAGCAAGCCGCGCGATCAAACTCGGATGCTGAAGCGACGCAACACCTTGGGATCTCCTCCTACCTGTGCTGCGGTGTGCTCGAAGAGAACACACGAGAGCAGCGCGATTCGAACCAGATTCGAGACCCCTCAACCACCCCTTCGAATTGTTCCGTACCTGACATGAAGTGACGACAGTTGTTGGATGCTCGGTGATGGGGTGTGAGGGGCTTGAAGGACACTGTCGGGGGCCGAGTGTAAGCAACTGAAATGTTCATGCTATACTTATTCCGAGCAGGACATGTCTGCCAACCACCGTCATTTCACGATTCAGATTGATAAACAACGATTTACAACGAATTTCAAGTGTCGCAATGATTATTCTGACAAGCACAACCCAAACTTACTTTACCGTATTTCTAAAAATGTTGGCCGGAAATAAACCTGGCGGTTTTGCCCGGTTTGGGGGGGCGCCAGGTTTATTTCCGGCCAGCATTTTTTGCAGGACTTAGCAGATTTCCCACCACCCCACCCCGCACATCCAGGACGGCTGTAACCTTCGCGCACCGTCCTCCTCCCCTGGAACGCAACGCACGCGGAAGATAACCCGCCTCCCCAAAGCCAGTATCCGGCTTTCTTTGATGCTAGAATCGCTCGCCGTCCCTACTCGGTACCCAGCTGGTGGTGGACATGAGGCTTGCGGAGTCGGGTCTATGTCCCGGTCTATGCATCCTTCTCTGTTCGCTGCTGCCTTGACGCACAATACAGTTGGGGCATGACGTACGCTTGTGCAACATGTTGGTGGGAACGCGAGAGTCGGACAAAGGAAGAAGTTCCTCTTTTATATGTTGATGTGCTGCACAGCCGCTGCTGGATCCGGGGTGCTCCTCCCAGAAGCCAAGTCCAGAACTTCTTTGACGGGAGGTGGCAACAACCCACGTGGTACCACCAGCCACTTCCGTAGGTCCGTAGTCCCCCTTTCCGAAAGTATTTTCCCTGGAGAGTATTAGGCATGCAATATTCTTGATCGATCAATGCAATCGCTCGCGGGAGCGAGGTCGGGTGCGGTCGCTGGCGGCGTGGCAAAAGGCTGCAGAGAGCCGACGAATCTCGGGTCGACCATGAGCATCATGACGGTAAGTTCGGCAACGACGTGGCTCCTCAACCGGATTCCCGCTCTTACTCTCCAAGACCAAAGCTCCACTTGCACGTGCTTTTTGGAGGCTAAGAAGCCGTTGGAGATGGCGATCATGACGGCCCGTGTATCTAAGCCGTCGCCTCAAAGGAAATATCCCGAAACTCCCCGAAATTCCCCGAACCTCCCCGATACTCTCCGGATTCTCAAGCGAACTATAGCTCCGATATGACCGATACCGGGTTCAAACGGAGACCAAACCGTGGCACCGGCGCTTATACCTGGCAACACGCCGACATACGACTGCCTCTTCCGAAAAAGTTCTGCAACCGGCAAACCAAAACCTCGCTCAGGTGATGATTCTGGGCGGTATCTCAGCGTTGTTGACCGTTTTCGAAAACTTGGGCGGCACAGCGTATGCTTTGTTTGTTGGGTTCGGGGGTTTGTGCATAGGCCTAAATGGTTGCACACACAGCCAGCACCGATACGAGCGCTGCACACAGTGCGCACAACAGACTGCGCGTATCGGACATAGGTGAACCCGCAGCAGGTTCATTCCCAATAATTTCAATTCTGAATGGAACGAGGAAACGACTTTCAAACAGATTGGAAACCGAGGATTTATACATGGCCACGAAGGAAATCGAAAATCCCGAGCAATCGGAAAGGCAAAACAACTGTTGGTCCTTCGCCCACAATCGCAGTAGTCCACTCACGGACAGTGCCAGACCCGCAACCACTGGAATACATGCCGTGGCCGCACCGTGGGTGGGCGAAAAGGCAAAACAACTGTTGGTCCTTCGCCCACAATCGCAGTAGTCCCTTCACGGACAGTGCCAGACCCGCAACCACTGGAATACATGCCGTGGCCGCACCGTGGGTGTAGCAGCTGCCCAAGAGAGTGCACGTTCGCATATCCCGGAGGCCCGATGCACTAACATTTCGCTCAAAGACACACACAAATAACATGACAGCCTCTTCGAAGCCGCGCTGTTCCACTTCGTGCATTTCGTCATCTTCGTGATGGCCCTGTTTTTCATCGCCCTTGTCGGCTCTCTTTTCCTGATCATCGACTACTCGTGGAAGGTCTGCTGTGTTTTTCTAGCGTTATTTCTGGTCTGCTGTTTCTTGCGTCAACAGACCAGGCCGACTGTCTCTCGCTACGACCCCACGAAGAGTCCGTGGAATCGTTCGAATTCTTCAGCAGGATAGAAGGTGGGGAGGATCGTCTACGGCAACCGCACACAGAGGGGATTGGTGTGTGATGGGACAAATGGATTATCATGCACTTGTCAACCCCGCTGCTCACTTTCTTAACGCCACCAGAGTCCAGTTCGAGGCAAGAAGGGGCTTCGGTGACTCTTTTCCTACCGGTGACCCTCTTTGCAACAAAACTACGCATTTCTTCCCTCCGACCCTAAGAAGTGCCGGAAAACAAGAGGGCCTTTTCTTCCCGATCGTGAAAACACATGAAAACAAGGATCCTTGTTTTACCAGGTGTCCACTCAGACATTGGCCCCATCGCACTTCACGTTTGATGTGAACGTGCGTCGTCGGGAAGAAAAGAGGGTCATTCCCCGGTAAGAAAACCACGTTGTACCGGAATAACTGCGCCCTCGGGCAGTGTCTCGGGCAAAAAGCAGGTCCTCGGGAAGGAAAGGCGGTTCTTACTTCGGGTAAAAATAGCTATTCCCCACCATTATCGTCAACCACCCCAACTGAAGGAAACCACACACGCAGAAATGGTCGCGGTTCGAGTTCAAGGTGGTTGAAATCGAAAATGATCCCTCCCTCGAACCGGAGAGCAAGAGCGCGTTCTTGCAGCAATACGTCAAGGTATGCGGCGCTACGACCACACAGCGCCAAGGACACCCGCCAGGAAACAACATCGCAAGATATCCGTCGTGCTGAAAATCACCCGAGCTCTCGCGCGCCAAAGCAGACATTTCCGGGTCACGCGTGTGAAAAACCGGATCTTTTTTTTGCGACAACCCATTTCTGCTTCCCTGGAGACAGTATTTTGTTACAGCTAAAAAGAACGTTGGCAGCGGTTTAACCAGAACACACGTAGGTTAAATCGCACAAACAAAAAGTAATTGCATGTCACGCGCGTGCTTTTATGATACGTGGGACGGCGGGCGATCTGCGCTGAAATCTTACGCACATGCGCCAGCACCGAATCCGGCTTGTACACCGGAATCAGTGGTGCCTGGTTCGCATGATCGGAAGACACCGCTTAGTCCGAACGTGCATCACATTGGCCTGTGCTCTACTTTGGATATTTCTAAGAAGACATGCCACGGGAGTGATAGTTTACAAAGAAGGGACGCCTGGGAATAACTTTACGGGGAAATACAAAAAATATTCGAAATTTTTTGTCCAGGTTGAGCCCCACCAAGATGCCGCGCGGACCGATACTGGCATCTACCGTTGTATGCCAGTACGTAACACTCAAAGCACATGCTAATCCGCATGGCTCATGTACTCAGAGCATCACAGTACTCAGCAGGTAGCCTCAGGGACTCCGTCAAGTCATAAAGAAACAACCGGCTGCCCCGGCTTGGAAACGAGCCGACCAACGCAGCCGTCTCTGAGTCTGCTGTGCAGCTTGAGCCCGAACATACCCGCACTGGTATATCGCGCATGTGTCCTCAGGTCGTGTCCTGGTGTCAAGTGCATTCTGAAGTTTCGAAAAGCCAAACAAACCAACGCAGTCGGTGAGAAACGGACAGAAGATGCTGGCGTGCATCATCTTCTACCGTCAAAATCTCGCCGCCGACCAGCGCGACATCAGCTTCAGTCGGTACATGAAGAAGCAACAGCGGAAGCTGCTGCTTTCTTTCCTTGATTTGGAGTGGACGACGTGGGCGATGTTGTCGCTGCTGTGCGTCATGGCCGCCATCGTGACGTTCATCACGCTCAAAGTATCCGACAACGACTGGGCGACGATCGCACTGTGGGTTTTGTTCGTGGGGTTCGGCCCCTTGCTGGTGCTCGTCGTGACCTTCTTCAAGATCCGGAAAGAATTCTCGCGCTTTACAAGCAACGTGCAGGAAATGAGACAAGTATGCATTTTGCGTTTTTGTTTTGTTTAAGCACCTGCTTTGTAGGATATGCTTGAGGAGACTGCGAGTTGCGAAAGATCAACGGAGGTGAATGTGCTGTAGCCCACACGAAACACAGGTAACTCTGGGTTTAGTGGCGGGCGTAAGCGTTCAACAAAAACGACCCACTTTGTGGTTGTATTGTTTTCTCCCCCTCCGGCCTCCTTCGAAATGAGCACAAGGGCTTTTTAGCCGACATTTTCTGACAGTATGAGCCAATTCACCTACCGAAAAACGACCTGAGCTCGATTACGCGGCGATGACACTCGCAATTTGTCAATGCGGATCTCACTGTATCCTCTTAACCCTTTACGGACGCGAGACATAATACGTCGAAAAAGCGAGAACCCGACTTGAAGTTCAGACGCTGGGCATTCAGAGCAAAGACACGTCAAAAAGGATCAATGTTTGCTGTGAAGAAATGTGTTACGGAATCTTTCCAAGGTGCACCGGGTTTCCCGTTTCGGAGTCGTAAAACTCTCGAGTTTGACCCCACAGATTCCCCCAGAAGGCTTTCTGCGCGCAGGACAACCTCCCTCCCCTCCGCCCGGTGAAGGGTTGAAATTGAGACACCCATTTTTTGTCCCGCAAGTGTTCCAAGTTTCAAGCATTTCTTGACGCTGTCGCCCGCCCCCAGGCGGGCCCATCACCTTGGGTGGATACGACGACGGGAGAACAACGAGTTCTCATGCCCCAGGCAACCGAACCTTCCAGAAGGCGACGGCGTGCTGGTTCCTGTCTTCCCGTATCCTGCGACCCCGTTATCAACTCTGTTTCTAGACGCGAAGCCCCAGTGTTTTGTCATGTTCTTCGTCGCTGAGAATTTCGTCGTTGTTTGCAGTTGTGGAACCGCTCACCCAGCTGGCATCCCTCTGTGCTCTACCGCAATTTGCGAGCTCGTAGTGACAAGGATCCCGGTCCCCAAGCCCTCTGCTCCAAACACACGAGGATGCACGCATTCGTGACCTCTCCCTCCACCCACACCCACCTGGGGCCGTAGCAGCTTCAAAACAAGGCAGCTCTGCAGCACGAGGGTTAAGATCGAATTGGCCGCCACAAGACAGTAACACGCGCAAGGATGCAGGTAGCACTCCGATGGGCGCAGTAGGAGGCTGCACCTACTCTGCCATGGCGCGGGCAACCATCGGGTCGTGTGCGTGGGTAAAGTGCTGAGTTGTACGTGCACACACATGCCCTCTGAACGTTGCCGGAATGAGCAAGCCAAAGCAGGCCTGTACAGAATAGCTACAGAAAGAGTACCACAACTACGCATTTCTTTCCGGGACAGCGTTTCAACCAGGGCCCTGCAGGGTATTCGTTCAGAGGTACCTGGGTTTGCAGATCATGACCGTGTATTATATATGGGCAGTTGTGGGTGTGTTTTGGTAGTTAACGCTGTTGTTTCGGAATCAAAACAACGATCGATAGTTGTCTTCTGGAAAATAGTCAGCGGACTTCCCCCAACAATATACGGTTCATCCCATATCATTCAAAAACGCGGACAACAGACCGGTACGGGCTACAAGGCAACCCCTGCTCAACTGTGCTCGCCTGCCTTGATGGCACTTGCACCTTAAAGAACTCAATGCTCAACTTGTAGAACGTGGGGGGCCCAAGACTACACTCCACGAAGGAATGTACTTGGTGTCGGTCACAAACAGTCCCGGACATGGCTAGCCATAACCCATAACGAAAGCGTGCACTAAATATACAACCCGTAACCACATAGCCCTTTCTTGCTCTAAGAGAACCCATTCATGAACGGTCACACGGAGACCCTAAAACCCCGGAATTTCAAGCGAACTTTAACTCTAAAAAACAGGAGGGCAGAAAGGAGATGGGCTCGAGTCAAAAAGATCACTTCTGGAGAGGCTCGCCCGAGTTCATGACGTTCATGATGCAGGTTTGGGGTTTCCGTTCCCTTCTTTTCTGCGTGGGTGGTACAATCCATGTTCTTCGGGACAGAACGGTTCGTCAACGCCAATGAAGGTTTCCCGAGTCCCGCGACTCCGGACCTTGTTATGTTGTCGCGGCGTTCGGTTTGCTTGTTCTGCCTTTACCTCAGTCAAGTGCTGAAGCTACCTGCCTATCGCTGCCAAGTTTGAAGGTTGTGCACCTGCGAACCACGACGAACCCCGTCACAAAAAGCAATACCCGCTGCACAGGTCATGCTCGTGTATCAAGTGTTCTATCTCGCAAACTGCACGGTCAACTTCACGTACCGTTTGTGGCAGATCCGCGGGGGCGTCGCGTTGATCGGGGCCTGCTTCGTGCCTTCGCTGATCGTCTTTTTTGTGATGATCCCGCTCTCGATGCCTCCGTTCACGATTCTGGCGTCGCTCGGCGACTTCTTGGACCACGAAACGCTAGACCGGATCAAGGAATCCGACGATCTCGGCGGCAAGTACAGGAGGCGGTCGCTTCGCGGGCGCACCGTCACCGCGCCCGCCACGTTCCTCACGAAGGACGACGAGAATATCCTCGGCATTTATACAGGCGACGACGACTCGGGGGACGAGCACGGCCATGACGACGGCCATGGGGGTGGCCACGGCCACGGGGGTCACGGTGGTGGCCACGGCCACGGGGGTCACGGTGGTGGACATGGGGGTGGGCATGGGGGTGGTCATGGACATGGCCATGGGGAAGGAGCCAACGTTATTTCAGACGAGGGTATCCTTCCGCTGCACGACCCTAGCCACCATGGCCACGGGCATGGCCACGGCCACGACGACAGCGAGCGCCCGGACGTCATCTGCGAGGAGTGCAACCTCTCCCCGGCGGCGATCACGTGCGGCATCTGCGGGATCCTCTGCAGCAACTGCACCGACGACTACCACAAGCTCAAGAAGTTCCGCGACCACCACGTCATCAAGCTCAAGAACTCGCTCTTCGCGCCGAAGCAGCCGCTCCTGACGGACAACCCGATCATCAACAAAGAGCGCACTGCCGCCTCCCTGTACAAGAAGACGGGTGCCTTGGCCGAAGTGCTTGAAGCGCAGAGAGCAGCCGTCAGTGCGGGGACATCCTCTGGGCACGACAAACACTAAGGCAGCAACCATCTTGACTTGCACGCGGTGCTTCGCGCCCGTCGCTACAGCCAAGAGTGTCTGCTGCCTCAAGGCAAGTGCGGTGGGTCTTTCTCAGGGGCTCACGCATTCAAAACCTGACTTACACGCGCCCCCATGTAACAACGATCCCCGCAAACCCGTGCGGGAGGTAACGTTCACCTGAAATCGTGCGTAAAGCAGGTTTCCAGCATTGGAGGGGACTGCGTGGGGTACGACAACCACAGCATCAAGCCACGGCAGAAGGAGTTTGCGCCTTTGTACCCGCTGAGGAGTGGTGCGGCGCGCCTTGCTGTTGTTGCTGTTGTTCCTAGGCCCGTACCCAGTGCAGGAGGGCGCACACAGTGAAAGTCATTGCGGGGCATCTTCTGACGCAACAGCCACCGAAACTTTCGAGGCGCGGAGCGTCCTGCTTTCGCAATATCACTGACTTCTGGGGGAGTGAGTCCTAGGCTCGTACTTAGTGTGCATAGAAGTCAGCACAGTGACAGTCATTGCGGGGCATCTTCTGACGCAACAGCTACCGAAACCTTCGAGGCGCGGAGCGTCCTGCTTTCGCAATATCACTGACTTCTGGGGGAGTGAGTCCTAGGCTCGCCTAGTGTGCTTAGAAGTCGGCACCGTGAAAGTCATTGCAGGGCATGCCGATCGTGCGACGGCATTCTACGTCCTCTTTTTCCGTCAGACTGAGCCGGACGTTGCAGCAACGCTTTCGTTAGTGGTGCTCGTGTGTTATTATTTCTTCTTCAGTGTTCCGGCATTAGTCATTCTGTTATTACCCCCGACTGTCCACCATTGGGGTGCAGTTGCGGCCTCTCAGCTTGCCAGTTGCAGTTGGGAGGTCTGAGCGTTGAATATAGTAAGCCAGTCCGTCCCACCGTAATATACCGCGATATACCATGCAGAGCACGGCAGGCAGTTTTTATGGATAGAGATAGAACTGCTGGACCTTGGGTTTTATGTGCTTCTTTGTGCTGAACCCAAGGGCGGTGTTTTCGTTTTGCGAAGGAATCGGCTGTCTTTCTTCCGTTGGCCCGGCAAATCCCGCGTAGACGCACACGCAGCGGAACGGTTGCTGCGATGAGCGCAGTCCTTTTCAGTTTCGTAGTATTGAGTCCACAGCCTCAGGATAGCCAGAAAACCGGGGAAGACCGCCTGTCTCGTGATCGGGCAGATCGTGGCCATGGATGACTGCTGAGGCGGCTGGATTCGGCTGTTTTTGCGAATGAACTGCCCAACGGCTCATCTGGCTCGAGACCTTGGCCGGTCCATTGCGGACGAAGGCGCACGGAAATGCCGAGTGAAAGCATGAGCCGCGGCTGTTTTTGCGAGTTTGGCCATGGATGAGCGAATGAATTGCCCAACG
This sequence comes from Diplonema papillatum, assembly GCA_030068145.1. Classification (NCBI taxonomy): domain Eukaryota; phylum Euglenozoa; class Diplonemea; order Diplonemida; family Diplonemidae; genus Diplonema; species Diplonema papillatum. The sequence goes on from JAPJBO010000875.1 coordinate 75,360, forward strand.
GCTCATCTGACTCGAGGCCTTGGCCGGCCCACTGCGGACGAAGGCGTCACGGAAATGCCGAGTGAAAGCATGAGTCGTGCAGCCCGCCCCAAGCCAGTCCACCGCAGTGCCTGCCGCTGTATCATGGCGTTCTTAGCAAGGACCGGAGAACATAAACAGGCTTGTTCTTCTTCTGCTTGGAATTTGCTTTCCGTCGATCGGCAGCTTCTTCTTTGTCGAGCCGAGGAATCAAGACTGGCCGTTCCGGTGCTGGTAATGTTGAAGCGGGCTTTATCCCGCGCACCTTCCAGGCGGCGTTCGTGCAGAACGGGTCTAGCCAAGGCGGTCAAGCAGGTCTCACGGGATGACAAGTGAGATAACGCGTGGGTTTCATTCTCCTGTGTGCACAACCAAAGCAAAAACGCACAGTCAAAACGAGATTATAACCACGAGCCGCAGATGAAAGGCCTACCGCAAACACTTCCCAGAACCTGAGATTTATGGTGGGAGCATCATGGGCGCGAAACGCCGAAGCACCCCCACCTGCAAAAAAGAATTCAGCAGCAGATCGCCTGCCATGCAAACCAAGACATCGAGCCCTCCATTCAAAAAGAGCCCTCGAAGGCGCAACCGACTGAGTTGATTTCGCCGGACACCGCTCACTGGCTTCGGGGAAGGAACCGCGGTGACCAGGGCGGAATCCGTGCTGGCCGGACTCGATCCGGCTCTCGGTGAACTACGTGTGCTATTACCATCCTGCTACGAGGTGATATTGATGGATGCACCGACATCGGTACCCATCCTGGGATCTGAGCACGAGCTAGTGGTATCCATCGAGCCCTTGTTGTGACCCCGCATCTTGTGAACAGGTGTTTGTAAGAGAAGCCGGAGCCACAAGCCTAGCAGCGCCCTTTATTGGCAGCCGACGTTCTTTCCCCGCTGACAGTTAGTCCGTTCCCTTGACTGCTGTTTCGCCGGTTGGCTAGTAGTGGTAGTGGCAGACGCATTCATGGGCGTCTTCAATGAGAAGATGAGGCATCTGGCTACCTTAAATAAGTCATAGTTACTCCTGCCGTTTACCCGAGCACCTGCTACCATCCGCCACTATGTCCTTGAGCCACCGACAGGCCCAGAAGGGAGGATGCCGCTGCGATCGGCCGCATCTTTTCCACGCCGCGTTGTACCAGGGCTGTTTGCAGTGCCCGCGGCCCCCAAGCCGAAGGGAAAACTGAAAGGGAAGTTTTCCCTGCGGGGCCTTCTTCGCCCGCGGCAGGCGCGCTACGCGCGGCTTACGAGAGAGCGGCGGTTCCTTCAGGAGAAAGAAGGGGAATGGAGAGAGAAGGGGAAGATCAATTACAACAGGGGGATTTAGTTGACTTGTTCAAGCTAGCACCACGCTGGTCATCGCCGTTCTAGTGCCAAAGCTACCGACGCGTGCTGCAGCGCTGGGTTCGGTGCCGCTCAGGAGGACGCCCTTTGGTTGGAAAAACGGCTGAGTTCTTCTAGACTGGCTGCAGTCAAACGACGAGACCGTATATCTTTTGTGTAACGCTGGATACAATTGCACGCCCGTGGGTATTTTGCGGTGCGACATCACTCGCAGTAGTCGGGCAGTCGCTAATACACAGTAAGATTGCAACACCCAGTTCAGGGAAGTTGTAATTGACCCTCCTCCTGGGGTTGTCCTGATCTACGCAGGTGCAGCGGCTTGGTTCATTATCGTTTGTGTGTTCTGGTCGGTTCTGTTAGTATATCTGCGGTCCGGCAAGCAAGCAACCGCCCCTTTCGGCCCGTTTTAGAGTCGCGGGCGACGGCGAGAAAAGCAAATAAAACAAAAAAAGTGCGGCAGGCCTCCGTTCAATCCATTCAGAGATTTCTGCCCTCCCCTTTTGCATGCATGCAGGGTTCGAAGGACTGTGTGTTCCAGAACAAAGAAACGCGTGGTGCCGCGTTCTTGGGCTGGGGTAGCAGGTGGGATGATGGTGGCCATTGGTGAAGGTGGGGGTATCACTGCTTACGCTTTCCACACTTTCACTGCATCCGGTATGTGGTGAGGTTACCGAGCGCCGTCATCAGCCTTTTCGTTTGGACGCCGCAGCCCCTCCGCATGAGTGAAAAGACTGCTTTCGAGCAACTAAGCAAACTGGCGCGACTCGGTATCGATGTTTAGTGTTGTAGCACTGCAGCTGAGCTGAAGGCCCGTCAGCAGGACAAACGACATAATGTCGTCATAAAGGTTGTCGATTTCTTCGGTAACCGCGGATTTGTTCCCGACCCGCAAGAAAACGTTCACCGTGCGTCTCAATGGGCGCAAGCGCCAAGCCCGATCACAAAGGAGACGCCGACATTATCGTCCCACCCAAGTAAGCCGCCCACAGCACGGCTCACTTTGTGTTGCCCCTTAGTTTCATGAGCCGTCCGGGGTCTGGGTCTGTGAGGCCTTGTTGGTATTTCGACGAAGCCACACACACTCGCATCCCGCCGAAAAAAAATACAAAAGCGGGGAAGCCCTGCGAATACTTGCGAAACTTGAAACAAAAACAGACCGATACGAGCTGCATGGCAACCCCTGCTCAACATGCATGCGCGTGGGGCCCAATACTAAATCCAAAGCGAAATTGTTCTTGATGTCGGTCGCAACACATACAAACATGGCTAGCCGTAGTTAAAGTGTATAAGCATACCTACTGCCCTCATACTACCCGCCTCACAGCCTCAATGGTCAACCGGAGACCCTAACACACCGAACCTCTAAACACAATAAACGCTAAATAGAAAAGTAGCAGAACGACCACACCCTACCCACCCCCTAAACGCGTTAGGGGACTTCACAAGGTTTCACAACGGAACGACACATCACCCGAAACGAGCGGCACCCTCTCACTTTTCTCAATCCCCTCCATCCCCAAGCCTCTGCGGTCAACCGGAGACTTTAAAATACCGACCTTCTAATCCACAAATAACGCAAGAAAAGACGGGGTCACACGCGGCCGGGCTGGCGCCGGCTCTGGGGCGGGTGGGGCGCACACGGGGGTTGGCACACCATGGTGGACGTCGCGACTGTGTCTTCCAGCTGGGCGTCGTTGTGGCGGCGAGAGCCTCGAGCACTGGATGTATGCCCTCTTACCACCCACTCTTCTTATATATATATATGAGACGATGCCAAACCCCCCCCCCCCCCCTTTGCACTAATAAAATATTTTTTGACGTCACTCCATACTGGCCCCGAACCCCCATCTGTGTGGCCCAAAACGGGTCCCAAACGGTTTTTGACGGGCTGAGTCGAGGTAAAGGGGTCTCTGAAGGCCCACGAATGGGCCCAGGTGGGCCCAGGTGGGCCCCGGAGCGGGCTCTCAGTGCGAGGGGGTGTGCCGTAACAAACTGCCACTGGGCGAGTCAGATACTGACTGCTCAAGGTGTTCAGACGACATTGGCTCAAGTGCTTCCAGTGATGAACAGGAGACCGTGGCCGAGAAGATGCAGAAAAAGAGGACAAAGAAGAAAGAGATGTTTGCCAAGATGGCAGACCAGGAAATAAAAAACAGGGCCCGGGGAAAACATCCACCCAAGGAGAAGCCATCAGCAAAAGCCCAGGCCAAACCGCGTCCAAAGACATCCAAGTCCAGTGAACGGAGTTCAGATGCAGCCCCTCCAAGCAAGCGTCAGAAAAAGTGAAGTCGCCATCTCCACCTCTTGGTTCTTTTGCATTTTTCCACCTTATATTCTGCGTTTTCCTGGTAAGCACTGTGTTCTCAAAAGCGGGTGAAGCCGGATTCTAGGCAGGGCGCACTTGCACACCGCACATTCTAAGCGTGTGCCTGCCCACTGCTGGCGCTGCGCACATGGGGCTAACTGTGACCCCCGAGAGCATTCTTCGGCTTCAAGAGGACCCGCTGGTGGCTATCTACGGCGGAACACAGCCGATCTTGTCGTTTTGAAGTCTGGGTTTCCCGCTGGAGGCCAGAAAGTGTTTGACTAGCTTGAGTAGTGGCGAGGCCCGAAAATGACCCCATTTTGGGGACTCTCCCCCTCGCGCTCCAGGGGCCTACCTGGGCCTACCTGGGCCCACCTGGGCCTATTCGTGGGCCTTCAGAGACCCCTTTACCTCGACTCAGCCCGCCAAAAACCGTTTGGGAACCGTTTTGGGCCACACAGGTGGGGGTTCGGGGCCAGTATGGGGTGACATCAAAAAAAGTTTTATTAGTGCAAAGGGGGGGGGGGGGTTTGGCATCGTACCATATATATATATATGAAAAATACAACCTGCCCCTTTTCTTTTTTAGAAACATTTTCTCCTTTCCTCCTTTACTTTGATCATAGGTGTCACGGCAAGTTTTGGCAGCCGCTGCTTAACAAGTGCATGCTAATCCATGTGGTTCATGTACTTAAAAGAACTCAATGCTTAACAAAATTTGACGTGGGCGGCTTTGGATTTACATCCGGATGACACCTCAATACAAAAAAAGTTGTCGACAACAAACAAGTAAAAGAATAAAACAAAACTACGCACTTCTTTACCGCAGTCAGCGTGCCATCATTGCGTTTTCCATCCTTCCTTCATCGGTTTTGGGGGTTGACGGAAATAACGGGCAAGTACTACTGCAGCACAGAAGCAAAAGTTGAAGGGAGAAATGTTTAAACACTGCCTTTCGCAGGCCTCGTCTACTTGTGCGAGCTCTATTTTTGACGTGTCGCACATACCGAAGGTTGTGTTCGCCAATTGAAACAACGTTTTGAATCAAAACAAAGTTTTGCATTCTCTCGGGATGAAGAGTTGATAGCTAAGATTCAAAATCACTCCCCGCAGGGCGACGTGATCTGCCACCCGGGACCGCAGGTTCGATGCCTCCGCCGCGGGCGGCAGCAGCCAGAACCCACTGTCACGGCAGCGAAGCGCAGGAGCAGCCTGCCGTCGCAGAACCGAAGGGTAACGCGGACGCTGAGCACGGGCAGCCGCCCGTCGTACCGGGAGGTCAGCCCGGCGAAGCGGGGCGCGGCGCCGGCGTCGCTGACCTGCGACGAGATCAACGCGTTCGACACGCTGCAGCTCGGCGCCGGCGGCGGCATCAAAATCGACGAGATCGTGTCGCCGCCGAGCAACAAGCGCGGCGCGCCTGGCGGCACGTCCGGCGCCGTCGTCCACGCGGAGTCGGAGCTCCGCAAGCTGCGTCCCGGGCTGCACTCGTACTCGTCCAAAACGCCCGTCTTCGTTCGCTTCGAGGTTTCGCTTTCTTCCGGGGAGGGGTGACCGGGGCGGGGTCCTTTTTTATCCTTTATTTTTGTGGTAACGCATTGTTGGTACTTTAACTTAGTAGTTGGCAGCGTACTACATGAAACTTGCCAAAGGTTCCGCTAGTGCGCACAAACAAAGGAAAGCGCCATCCTTGGGGTTATTATACTAATTTCTTTAGGAAAATGAAGGAGGTCTTCATTTTCACACACTAACTGTTACAGCAAGTGCAAATAATATGGGTCTCTTATTATCGATCCGTCAACCTCTACAACTGCTCAGGAACTCCTTCGAAAAGAAGACTTGTACTCACGTACAAAAAAGTTCCTTCGTTCTTTCTTCGAATAAAAATAGCCCTTTCTTGCTCTAAGAGAACCCATTCACGAACGGTCACACGGAGACCCTAAACCCCCGGAATTTCAAGCGAACGTTAGCTCTAAAAACAATTCCTACATGTAAGCACCACTTCATCGGTCTGCGGCAAGATCAGCAGCATCCTGGCTTCGCCTTTGCTCCTGCCAAACGGCGCGCGGCAACTGGGCAGGGCCGGTGGATGAGAGCGACGGACCCAAGCGTATAGGAGTGAAGATTGTACTAAATTTAGTGTGTTAACAGTGCACTACAGATTAGTAGTTGGCAGCGCACTACGCGAACCTCACGAAGGCAGGCAGTGCGCAACGGAGGACAAGAGAGCTTGTCCGAGCTCCTTCGAAACGTTTCGTTACACATCTATCCACAGCAGCAATCATAGATCCTTTTAGATGTATCTTACTCTCGTATGTCTAGATGCTTTGGGTGCTCAATTTAGCGCATGGCTACAGGATAAATCATCCGTGGCCACTCTGCCGGCGAGTGCAGAGCGCTCATTGTGAGCTGCATTCAATGAGCGGACGCACGCACACAGCGGACCATTCGAATCCATTGTAGAATCCTGTCCAGTTTGGCCATGCCACTTCGAACCAGGTCTCCGCTATGCTTATCGCAAACGAAAACTCGCAGAGCGGAGCCTTGCACGTGTGCAAATGCCACGAGGGGAAGCAGCTTATCTCGTTACCATTCGTCGACATCAAGAAGATTGAGGTGTGCGCACGCCGTTCTTTCTGCTTCAACCCGCCCCGCTCCACTCTTCTCTTCGTACCCTGCACAGTACGCACTTTCACCATCTTCTTCCGGTTTCGCCCCCTCATCCCTCTATTCCTTCTCCATCTCACCACACCGTCTGGGTCTCTCCACTGACTCGGCACTCGTATCTCGTAACTCTTCCCACTTCTTCTCATCGCTCTCATCTCAATTCAGTTCAATGAGTAGTGAGAGATCATGCTGTGTGCAGTCTATCGTCACAGATTGGTGCTGCATATCAAGTTCAAACACATTGAACAATGAGTAGATCTATCGTCGCAGATTGGTGCTGCATAACAAGTTCAAACTCATTGAACAATGAGTAGTGAGAGGACGAGGACATGACGTGTGCAGTCTATCGTCACGGATCGTTGCTGCATATCAAGTTCAAACTAAACCATGACGTGTACAATTTTTGTCACAGATTGTTGCTGCATATCAAGTTCAAACTCATCGAACGACTACAGGCTTGGGAAGGTCGGGATGGCTCGACAGGCCTTCGCATCTTCTGCGGCACCGTAGCCCCCACAGAAGTTTCACTGATGGTCAACGAAAAAGTGCGACGCGTGGCGCTGCACAAGATCTTGCTGCTGAAGACTCGGGTATGCCTTTCGATTCCGAAGCGCCGCGCCGCCGGGCAAAGCTCTGAGACGAAACAGCAAGACCTCGCCCAAGAATATAACCAAAACCCTTCCTGACGAGCACGCAAACCCGGTGAACATAATCAAGAGTCGAAGATTGGCGTCGAAGCTTCCTGGCGTTTCACGCCGTAGCAGAACGACCACACCCTACCCAATCCCAAACCCCCTGAACGCTTTTTGTTAGGGGACTTCACAAGGTTTCACAACGGAGTGACACATCACCCGAAACGAGCGGCACCCTCTCACTTTTCTCAACCCCCTCCATACCCAAGCCTCTACGGTCAACCGGAACTTTAGAATACAGACCTTCTAGTCCACAAATAACGCTAAACTGACGCGCTCCTTCCCCCGGACCGATCGACCCGTGCGCAATACTGTAGACGCAGAAACCTTCGTCCACTATGCCGATTGATAATCCTCATAGACGGTCCTTAAAACGTGATCTCTGACTGACCGTTCTCAAACCTCGACGTAGTGCACTGCATTTTACCCGAAGTGGCGTGCATGCAACCGTGCCCAGCAACAGATGTACCACGACGAAAGCGCGGCAAAGGTGACCCTTCTGGAGTCACGTAGCGAAAAGCTGGCATAGTGTGGTACTCATTTGCATGCAATTGACTCCCCACTAACGCAACAAGGATTGGGGCAGCGTGTGATTTGGCGTCGCCCCTGCTGGGTCACGACAGGTGAGTGCCCATAAGCGAGCAAGGCGAGGCGCGACGGGGGACACCACCCCACCGCCTGATCAGCGGGGGGAATCCGTAGCGCGACTTAAGATGCTGGGTAGCGGATTATAGAGTATCGTGACCCGGCGAAACTGTGTCACCGCCGAAGGGGCAGCAGTCATAAGGAACCTAGCTAAATGACAGCTTGGGTGACGCCGCCTCCCCAAGCCAGTTAGGGGGAAGGACGTGATGCGGCTGCTTCGGCAGTGACCCTGGTGGAGGAAAACCACGCGCACACGCCGGGGGGGGGAACGTGTTTTCCCAATTACTTGAAAGCCCCCCCCCCGACTGTAGCAGTTGAGGAAGGTGCAAACATGGAGACTGCTACAGTAGTCCTGCACGAGACTTGGGCACGTGCCTCGCGTAGGGCAGGTGGGCCTGTGACCCGCTTTGAGAACCTGGAGCCCGGCAAGTGTGCCGTTTACGGGATACATGTCGGCTTCCTACTCATGAGGGACCAAGGTAGGCACTCTCACACCTCAAAACCGGACCAAGGTAGGCACTTTCACACCTCAAAACCGGACCAAACAGCATGGGATAGGTCCGGCATGTGTGCCGTTTACGGGATACATGTCGGCTTCCTACTCATGGGGGACCAAGGTAGGCACTCTCACACCTCAAAACCGGACCAACCACTAACGCAACAAGGATGGTGCATGTGTGGAATTATGTGAAGCCACTGGGGTGGTTTCTGGTCTCAGGCCCTCTTCCTTCCTCGTAGACGACATACCTGCCGTGTGCTAGTGCACGTTGCCCACATCAGGCATCGTCTGCAGAGAGCCTCAGCCAGCGATTGCGCATGCGTGGCGGCACCATGCCCTTTGAGGGCCACGCTAGCCATACCCAGTTAAACAACTGCTCGGCTTTGCCAGTATGGCGGCCATCGAACAGCCCCTCTCATTTATGCGAGTGCACAGTGTATTTTGTACCTGCAACCTCACCACCAGGGCGTCATCTTGCCGTCGTACCGAGAACCCCTCGTCCCGAAACGGAGCCCGTCGACCGGAAGTTATCACCGGTGTGCTTTTTGCGTTTGTTCGCCTACACGTGATCGACATTCCCCGCCAGCTGTCTGTCTGATCACTTGACTGCTATAAATAGTCTCGGCAACTTTCAGGGCAGGTCATGCCAGGCCCTTTCTTTGCTGCCGATGAAAGAGCTTGTTTTGCTCGGTCCACCTATCCATATTTATCTCCTGAGCTGCATCCAGTTGCCTGCCGCTGGCTGTGCCGACAACGACGACTTGGTGCGTCCGAAAGGATCGTCACCTAGTGACGAATGCTTGCCATCGCTACACATATTCTGCATTCTAACCTCAACTATCGTAGGCATATCATTGGCAATTGTAGTCACCTAGTGACGAATGCTTGCCATCGCTACAGATATTCTGCATTCTAACCTCAAACCACGGGTCTCGCAGGTCCGTCCCCGTATGACCGTGCATCATAATCTGTCAGGAGGGGATGGACCGTTTTATTTGAGCGCAGAAGCGAACTCATATTCCGAGGAAAATCAGCGTCATGAAAATTCCTCAAGTTTTTAGCTCTACCGAGTCTACCCAGTGTTTTCCTGGGGAAACTGGGCAGGGTGACCTCCAACCAAAGTCATCTTTACGACGCCACACAGCAACCGCTCGGCTTCGGTGCATGACGACGGCCAGGCTTCGAGGGGCGCTTCGCCGCAGTACAGGGGGCACAGTACCCGTCCGTTGGATGTGTACACGAGGTCTTCTTCGCTGACGACGGTCGCGAGCGTCGGGCACGCGTCGTCGCGGGGGATCAGCGTGCGGTATACCAACGACCGGTCGGCTTCGACGACGACGCACCACGCGGCCCACCCTGTGTTCGTGCCATCGCCGCGCAAGCCGAGCGAGGCGCCGTCCAGCTACGGGGCCACAGGGCAACCCCCCGCAGCCGCCGACCAAGGCGAGGAACTGACGAGGGCGAAGCGGAGGGAGCGGATCAAGCACGAGCTGCAGCAGAGGCGCGCCGAGCGCCAGCAGCAGCAGAACCAGCAAGGTGGGGGGCAGAGGGCGCAGCAGAGGAGTAGGGAGGTGGGGCAGAGGGTGCAGCCGGCTGTCGATTGGGGGAGTGTCGAAGGGTCGCCTGAGGCAGAGGAGACGGTGGCGTCGTTTGACGACGATTTGGTGCGGACGGCGTGGCAGCCGTCGTCGGGGGGGCTGGAGACGACGCCGCCGGGCAGCGAGCGGAACGCGGGTGGCTCGCAGCAGCCGCCGCCCAGCCCGCCGTCGACGCCTTCGCCGCTGCCGCCGCCGCCGCCGCCGACCACCGACGACGACGCCCGCCGCATCGCGACCGAGCGCCGCGTGCAGCGGCAGCGGGAGTACGAGGACAAGCTGCGCCTCGAGCGCGAGCAGCGCCTCCTGCGCCGCCGCAACGAAGGAGGCGGCGTGGATCGTGGGGAAGTGCTGGGCGGCGTGCCGCCGCCGGGCCTCCATCCTGTGTAGGGCCCACGCACGGAACTGTTCTGGCGTTTTTCAAAGAGAGCAGAAAAGCAGAAAAGAACCGCCTGCTGCGCAACAAGCCGGCTTGCACGTCGTTTGACGACGACCTGGTGCGGACGGCGTGGCAGTCGTCGTCGGGGGGGTTGGAGACGACGCCGCAGGAAACGAGTGGAACGCGGGCAGCACGCACAAACCGCCGCCCAGCCCGCCGTCGACGCCCGCCGCCACCGACCACCGACGACGACGCCCGCATCGCGCCGAGCGCCGCGTGCAGCGGCCGGGAGTACGAGGACAAGCTGCGCCTCGAGCGCGAGCAGCGCCTCCTGCGCCGCCGCAACGAAAAAGGGGGCGGGGATCGCGGGGAAGTGCTGGGCGGCGTGCCGCCGCCGGGCCTCCATCCTGTGTAGGGCCCACGCACGGAACTGTTCTGCGTTTTCAAAGAGAGCACGTCGTTTGACGACGACCTGGTGCGGACGGCGTGGCAGTCGTCGTCGGGGGGGTTGGAGACGACGCCGCAGGGAACGAGTGGAACGCGGGCAGCACGCATAAGCCGCCGCCCAGCCCGCCTTCGCTGCCGCCGCCGCCGCCGACCACCGACGACGACGCCCGCCGCATCGCGACCGAGCGCCGCGTGCAGCGGCAGCGGGAGTACGAGGACAAGCTGCGCCTCGAGCGCGAGCAGCGCCTCCTGCGCCGCCGCAACGAAGGAGGCGGCGTGGATCGCGGGGAAGTGCTGGGCGACGTGCCGCCGCCGGGCCTCCATCCTGTGTAGTTGGGCCCTCACGCGGAACTGTTCTGGCGTTCGTCAAAAAGTGCAGAAAAGAACCGCCTGCTGCGCAACAAGACGGTCGTTTGACGACGACCTGGTGCGGACGGCGTGGCAGTCGTCGTCGGGGGGGCTGGAGACGACGCCGCAGGGGAACGAGTGGAACGCATATCGGCGCCAAACGGAAGGGGTCACTGTCGAGGTTTGTATCTGCACGAACCTGCTGCGCAGAAAGCTACCAAGCACCTGAAATGTACATGTTACCACCAGTGCAATGCGTGGCTGCAGCAGTTTGCGCCGACGGTAACGTCCAACCCGTCCCCGGTTTTCTATCGAACTCATTTCCGCCGCTCCTGTGGCAAGCAAGGCCAGAGAGCGGTGCCAGCGGGCGTGTTCCTTACGGAAACGTTGTGATTACAAGTACTGCGGTGTCGTAGAAGTCTGCTTACCTTTCGGGAGTTGCATTGATTCGAAACTTGATGATCTCTTCTTTGGACCAGTGGTCCCCACCCAAGAGGCACAAGCCGCCAACGATGCGTTAGCTTCTTTGGTGGTTTTTATCTTGCGTTTTTTATCCCAAGATCGCAGATTTTGGGAGATAAAAATTGATCCGACCAATGCCTAATACCTGGCAGAAATCTTATTTGATCGGGACAAATACACAAGCATCACTTTGCTTGGCCCTCACCTTCGATTTCGCGTCACGTGATGACGAGGACGAAGCAGCAGACGGTGCGAAAACATTTCCGTTGCCACTTCAAAATGATAGCAGGAAGCGTTCTGGGAAGCGATGTGAAACAGGCATGTTCCCAGGAGCACAAACAACAAATAGACTGGAACGTTTTCGGAGCAACGGCTGCACTCACGAGACGAGAAGTTAGACCAAGAACCTTCCACTCATCGTGTCGTGTCGTTTATCAGTGCAGAACTGTCTCCGGAAAAGTTCTGCGGGAAAAAGATTCTCTAGAGGGGCTCTTCACTGCAATGAAGTCAGTGGAAGGAGCGTGCACTGCGAGCTGTGTAAACATGTCAAAAAGGGGCAACTTCACATCGCTTGTGCACACAAACAACCTCCACCGGACTACTTTACCCCCCCGTGCGATTTAGATGTTTATAGCATGTCTTCGGACGTACGAAAGTAGACTGTCGAAGCCTCTCAACCAGTTGGGGGGAAAGCTTGGACAAAAAAGGTGAACAGACCGGCCAACAATTGTACGAAAAATAAAGTAGACCCACCTGTGCCACCAGTCGTGGCAAATCGTAGACAACATCAAAACAACCTTGAAACCGGTTACACTCGGAGTTCGTGTGTGTTTGTGTGTTTGTGTGTTTGTGTGTTTGTGTGTGTGTGTGTGTGTGTGTGTGTTTGTGTGTGTGTGTGTGTGTGTGTGTGTGTGTGTGTGTGTGCTGTCTCTGAAGCGGATGGCGCCCATCCTTGTCGCCAGTCATGCCTGGCGCGGTGCTAGATGGTTGCGCGCTCAGTTTCTGAGACCCGGCACGGAAGCGGTCGCCGCTGAGTCTGCGTCCAAAGCCTCCGCTCTCTGATCATGGGACGATGGTCATTCGCGCTGGCGTTCTCCAGCGGGTGCACGTCCTCGCAGCAACTGCGGGATGCAGGGCAACAAAAGGAAACGGAAACAGGCAAGCTAGAAAGGGCCGAAAATGGCGCAAGACGAGAGAGGGAGGGGAACCCAACCAAAGGGGGGCCAACACCCAGCCTGCGACGTGTGTTGGATTGTGATCCCTCCCGTCCAATCTCGTAACGAGTGGATGTGAAAAACTGGGGATGCATTGCCTATCCACAGAACGTAGTGGATCCACTAGACGCGCCTTCGGCGCTCAAGCAAGCTTGCTAGTATGTGTGTGTGTGTGTGTGTGTGTGTGTGTGTGTGTGTGTGTGTGTGTGTGTGTGTGTGTGTGTGTGTGTGTGTGTGTGTGTGTGTGTGTGTGTGTGTGTGTGTGTGTGTGTGTGTGTGTGTGTGTGTGTGTGTGTGTGTTTGTGTGTTCCGGACCCGTTTCAACGAGGTGCCTCCCTTCAGGGAAGTACGACGCAGGTTACTGTTCTTATCGCCTAAGAAACGATCGCGACTGCCAAAAGGCAGGCATTTGAACAATTTGTGTGATTTGACTCCCACTTCTAGCCTTAGGGGACAGTTGATACCGACAACAGAAGAAAACAGACGAAGCTGACACGAATGGACGAGAAAAAGAAAATCTTCGACGGCACCCCAAATGGCAAACTGACAAGACTGGCGAAAACGCCACCCGCCGTTCTTCTTTTGCCGATGAAAGAGCTAGCCGCACCGCACGCAGTCCGGGCTGTGTTGCGCTTCTTTTTGTTTTCTGTTTGCACCGCTGTGTGGAGCTGTATACCCGCTCCTTGCTGTCTTCCCGGTACTCGGCCCTCGTTGCAATTTCTACCCAGTTTCAGTGGTGATCTCACTCCTTTCACTCTTGCGAAAAGACCCGCGGGCCAACAGCGCCACATAATATATAATTGGAGCTCCACGTAGCGGCCAAGTGTGCAGGGCACTTGGCAGAAGTCACGCACTCAGCTAGTTAGCCAGTTGGATTCCTCTCAGCGAATGGTCCGGCGAGGACTGCAGCGCCTGCGTTTTCGGGCTCTGCGACCAGCGGTGCCCGGGGACGTCGGACGCCGCGCGGACCGTCTGGCTCCGGCAGGGACGAATGCATCGGCGGGCGGTGCTACTGCATCCCTTCGGCGGGCGGTGCTACTGCATCCCTTCGGCGGGCGGCGCCGGGTGCGAGACCGTCGGCGCGTGCCGCCGATGGTGTGGATGGGTGGACATCCAAGACGTTTCGTGCCAGAAACCTGCTGCTTCCTTACATAGTTCCGACGATGCAATGTATTAAGAGCCAAGGTGGGGCTGAGACAAACTGACTGGGCCCGAGGCAGGACGGACAGTGTTCCATTTCATCAGGTCAGGAGTTCTGATCGACCACCAATGCACGCTGTCAAAACCCCGTACACGTATATTATTTACTTATTTGTTAGTAAATAATACACGGGAAAGCAAATAATAAACGAATCGATTTATGAAACGGGTTTGCAGGAAGTAAATAATAAATGAAATTATTTATGAGTAAATAATATCCGTGAGTAAATAATATACGTGTACGGGGTTTACAGGTTAGACGGTAGTTCTGGCGGCTTTAGCTGCGTCTTTAAAGGTGGCGTTTATAAATTTCAGAGGAGGAGGGAAAATGGCATCGTGGTGATTGGTACCGTGGGTAAACGGTACAATAGAAGGCACACGAGGGGTTTGTACAGAAAAAAAGAAGAGCAACGTTCAAGAAACGAAAAAGAATGCAGTAATGCGTGAGGGGGAAAGGGAGGGCTATGCTGGCGGGTGGGCGTTTTTCATCAAAAAAACACAGAAGGCCAACACTGTGTGTCCGTAGTTCACCTGTTACATGACCAGATTAGCGCTCAATTAGAGTGATCATTTAACAAGTGGGTAGTGAGGGAAAGCGTGTTCTGGTTCGTCAATCGATGTCGGCCAGACGTCTCTTGGCTGGGGGAGCCCCAAAACCAAATGTTTGGAGTCCGGCCGTTCTCGGGCGCTTCTGCGCTTTTTTTGCTGCCGTGTGCGCACGGTGCGCTGCTTTGCGCTGGTCGTTGGTTAGATTCTCTTGCTTGGGCCTTCCTTTTCTCACCACAAGCACAAAGGGCTGATGGCCAGCAGCCACGGGGGTTGCAGCGTCTGGCGTTCTGTGTTGTCGCCGAGAAACAGACTGGCTTGTTCTAACAGCAGGCGCGCTCGCGGGAGGCTGATCGGTGCCCAAAGGCTCACTTGCAGCCGGTCTTTCTGATCGGGACGCGCGTCGCGGCGACGCTAGTCTACTGGCTAAGAAATCTACGTTGGGTCAACACCCCCCCCTCTCCCTACGACCGGCGTGGAACTCGCTTTGGATTTTGAGGCCTACACGCGATCCAAGCTGCCTGGGGAAACGTTTGCCGAAAAAGGGTTGCAGATAGGATATCTAACACGAGCCATCGACGACCTAAGCTTTGCTGACACGGGGGCCTCAGCCTTCCCCGGGAAGTGGCGTCAGGGTGTATGCTCTTTACGCTGCCTGGGTGCGCCGGCAATGCCGGGATTCACACACCGTCCACGTTTTGCAGCTGGACGGAGGACAGAGGCGATGTTAAACGGCATAGTAGCAGTTTGCTCCAAAGACAGCTGGAATGACGCCAAACCCGTGTACCCTCAGGACGTAGCCTTCGCTCAATGGAAGCTGAAGTTTCCCATCAAGGTGTTAGCCGCCGCCGTAGGCCGCGCAGTCGCGAGGAAGAAGAGGGCCCGCAGCGTTACAAGGCGGCGATCCCCCGCGAGACGAGCTCACCCGCCGGCCAGAGCGCCCGCTGCAGCACCAACTCCGGTGCCGCCACTCACTGTAGCAGAGCCGCAACCTGCAGCGCGCCTCCGGAGCGACTTACGCCCGCCGTAGCAGTGCGAAGAGAAGTGAGGAGACCGGAAACTCCCCGGAGAGATGGTCCCTGCACTCTAACTCGTCTCTCTCTCTCTCTCTCTCTCTCTCTCTCTCTCTCTTCTTTCTCTCTCTCCTCTCTCCTCTCTTCTCTCTTCCCTCTCTCTCTCTCTCTCTCTCTCTCTCTCTTTCCTCTCTCTCTCTCTCTCTCTCTCTCTCTCTCTCTCTCTCTCTCTCCTCTCTCTCCTTCTCTCCTCTTCTCTTCTCTTGAACTTCTTACCTCGGGCTTATTTCGGACCGGCCGCGTTGCTGCCCTCAAACCTCGCACTCGTGTGCTTGCTAACAAGAAAGATAAACGGCAAACCAAGCTAGACCACTAAACTGCACTACTTGTGCCACGAAAGATACAAATCCCGATACCATGCCGCATAAAGAACATGAGTCTGCAAAATAAAACCGCCCGAACAGTACAGTTTTTCGGGAGGGGAGTTGCTGTGTGCTCCTGCGGTCTTTGTGTTTTTCGTACTTGACCAACAGGTTCACCCCCCCGCACGCCAAGTCCGCCCTTCGGTATAAGTTCGTCCAGAACTTCACTCACTTCGTTCACGAAGTTCTTGATCCGAACTTCTTACCTCGGGCTTATTTCGGACCGGCCGCGTTGCTGCCCTCAAACCTCGCACTCGTGTGCTTGCTAACAAGAAAGATAAACGGCAAACCAAGCTAGACCACTAAACTGCACTACTTGTGCCACGAAAGATACAAATCCCGATACCATGCCGCATAAAGAACATGAGTCTGCAAAATAAACCGCCCGAACAGTACAGTTTTTCGGGAGGGGAGTTGCACCCGGGGCCCCCTCGGGGGTGCCGTTGGCAACACTAACGGTCACGAATAGATTCTGCTCGGAGCGTCAGCTAGGTTGGTGTCGGTTGGCACCCACTCAACCGACCAGTCCACACCCCGCAGCTCGGACACAATCGCTGCTATGGCCTGCGAGAACACGTACCCTGTCGCCTTCGTCGTCGTCAGCGCATAATACACCAAAGCGTTATCCGTCTTGAGCAGAACACCGGCGTTTCCTTCCCTTGTCGCCATCCACCTGCGAACGGACCGTAGCGTGGCCCACGCTTCCAGCACGTGTATCGGTTGCCGCTGCTGCTCCGGCGTCCACTTCCATCCCTTCACTTCGCCCGTCTCTTGCAACACGTAACCCCCTCCGGTCTTCGATGCGTCCGCCCACACCGTGTCGATCCAGTCGCTCGGTGGTCGAAGAACCGACACCGGCTCATTCGCCAAAACGTGCTGCACCAGTTTCACGACATCCAACCACGCCCGTCTCCACCACACTGTCCGGTGCGTCCATCCCCTCTTCTGAGCGGCGAGCTCTCTCGCCCTGCGTGACACGAACTGCTTCAGCGACGGGTAGTCGTACTGCGGTACGTTCAACACCCTCATCGCCCAGAACAACGCTCCGAGCAGCTTCCAGGTCGTCTTCAACGTCTGCGTTGCCGGGTCCGCCTTGTACACCCGCCAGAACACTGCCAATTTTCCTATGAACCCTCTCACCAGACACACTGTCTTCGCCGCTAAATCGACACGCATGCCCAACACGTCCGTTTGCTCCGCAGGTTGGTGATCTTCCTCCTTAAACACCGCCCTGCATTCCCCTGCCTTCCGCTTCAGTACCGCAACGGCATTCGTCACCGTCCGCGCATCCGCCCCGAAAATCAGGAAGTTGTCGATGTAAACCATTCCTGACGCATGCCCAACAAAGGCCTTCATCGCCTGTGTCATGATGACACTCGCTGTCGTTTGCGCCACATACACGCTCCACGCCCACCCCATTGCTAGAACGACGAGCTGGAACACTCCCACCACCGTCCTGATGACGAAGTAGTCTTGCAGCTGAGGCGCTGCAATCTGGAAAAACCAACTGCGGCCGTCCAACTGCGCAACGTACGCGTTCTCGGCAACCGCCTCTTTCACGTCCTTGACAGCCGGCAGCTTCACCTGCGGCGGCTCCTGCATCGCTTCGCCATACACCGACGCATCGACGATCAGGCGGTTCTTTCCGTTTGGCTTCGGCACTGTAAATGCCTTGCATACGTGCTTGACCGCGTTCTCTGTTCGCCGCCTCGCCCTGATGACCCCCATTTCTTCGAGCTGCCGGACCTGTTCTGCTGTCAGCGTCGACTTCGGGCCCGGCAACCTCCTCAACCTTCGTTCGTCCGTCAACATCTCTTCGAACCCCTCTCTGCCCAAAACCCTTCGCACGTCTGACACCTCCGTCCCCGCCTGCCAGCTCTCCACCTTCGCCATGTCCACCGTCGCGGCCACAATCTCGTCCATGGGACCATCTGATCCACCGCCCCCCACCTCTCCAGGGTAGGGTGCCAAATCCGTATACGGGTACCCAGAATCTGCCACGATCCTGAGCACCATCCTCCACTTCGACCTTCGACCCCGCCTCCTGGCGCTGCGCATACCCGTACCGCTTCTAGACTTTCTAGGCGATCCCGGGCGCCCGCGCGCCTCGGCGTCTTCCCCTACTGCACATCCTGCAGCCGCCGTACGACGTCCTCCACGCCTGCCCCTCTTTCTCGTCGCTCTGCTGCTCGTTCCAGCCCGAGGTACGTCTCGACGTTCTTGAACTGTCGATGTCCCGTGAGCCGCTGCAGCCTCGCATCGTCCACTCCCATGTCGTCGATCGCATGGGCGTACCCCCGCTTGAACGCGTGGGTTGTCACACCCACTTGCTTCAGCCGCGCGAGCAGGGGCTTGTACGCGACGTTGAACACCGGCCCGTCGATGCTCGACCTTCCGGCGACAAACCTTTCCACGTCCTGCCGAAACACGCCCCTCAAGCACACGTTTCGTCTCGTGGGCCGGTTCTCCGTCTTCGACTCCCTCTGCACCAACGTCAGCTTGAGCACGTCCGCTTCTCTCTGCACGACCTTCAGATCTTCCAGCCGCGACACGCCCTCCCAGCGAAGCCCCAGCAAGTGCTGAACGCAGCAGAACGCCATCTGCTCTGGACTCAGCGCCCTCCGCAACAGTTCCCAGTGCTTCGGTTCCACTGGCACAGCCTGCCTCGTCGGCACATCGGCTCCCAAAGCCGTCAGCCCCGCTACGTGCGCCTCCAAGACTCCCAGCCGCACGTGCGGCGCCCATCTCTGGAACACCGACCGAAGGCACAGGGCGTAGTCCCTCTGCGTCGAGGGCCTCACCCCTGCCGATTCTGCCAGATACACCCCGACCCAGTCGTGCAATCCCGCCCCAGGAAACCTCTTCTTCACCCCGACCAGCTTTTCCAACCGTTGCGCCCACCTGACCATCGTGGTCGCCGCTACTGCGCGCGCCTGCACTGCCTCGAGGTACTCTCGCTGTTGCCTCGTGACGATGCCGTTCCCCTTTGCCCCCAGGCCAAGCTCCGCCAAAGCCTCCATCAGCCTCCCGTAGGCCCTTTCTCTTGCCTGAATCCCCGCCAATCCCGAATGGCGCCCGTCTAACCTGAGTCTCTCCGATACCGCCGCGTTCACCCCTGTTGTTTCCCGTACCCCAAAAACCCGCTCGCTGTCCCCTCGCGACCCCGTACCCCTGTACCCCATTCTCCCTCTTTCCCCGTTGGGAGATCGAAAGCCCCCCGCCGCACCTGCCGGTGCCGCCATTTTCCCCAGTACCCTTTCCATTTTCCTTATCCCCGCCTGAAAAGCTGCAGTTACCTGCCCCCGTCCCGAGTTCCTCCCAATTGTCACTTCTTTCCTTTCCCCGTTCCGCCCTGGCGAAAACCCCCCGTCTGGAACCCCGTTCCACCCTGACGAAACCCCCCCGTCGGGTACCCAATCTTCCCCCCGGTTACCGGCTGCACATACGTGCTCCTGTTCCACTGCCCCGAGCTCTGCGACTTTGTCCCCTTGCTTCTCGCCCGCTGCCTCTCGGCCTCCTTCCACGCTTCTGCCAGCGGCCCGGGCAGGTCCTGTTCTTCCAATGCCTTCTCGAACATGCCCGCATGCCCTCCTTTTACCCCCGTCTCCTCCCCGAACTGGAGCGCCACCAACCGCGCAATCGCCCTGTCCACCACTGCGACCATGTGCACATCTCCAAAGGACCCCCCCACCGGCCTCTCCGGGTCCGAAAAATAATCGAACCCCGTCTCGAGGTTCGCCAGCTGCCCTTTCGCCTGCTCCCGGGCCCCTGGTCTCGCCCCCGTGCAGAGCACCCGCTCGAACCGGGTTTCAAAAACCCTGAGCACTTCCATGCGCGTTGGTCCTGGAAAAATCCCCGGCCATCTCGCCCCCTCCCCGAGGTCCGCGAACCCCAACGCGCGACTCCTCTGCGGCATCCCGCCTGCCGACAGCCCCGTCACCATACCCATCAAACTGCTGAGCATCTGCTTCATCTCCGCGTTCCCCGCCTCCATCATCTGCAGCCGCACATCATGCTCTGCGACTTTCTGCGACGCCTGCCCAAACGTCTGGGCCGTCTTCTCCTCCAGATCCCTTACCGCCTCCTGCGGCTCGCCTTCCTCCCCGTCTGCCCTTCTCCTCTTCCCTTGCACACTGCCCGGCAGTGCCAGTGGCGACTGCACCGGGGTGCCCGCCCTCGAGCTGCTCGCCGAGGCGGTCGCTTGTAGCGCCGCCAGCGCCCTCTGCCCGCAGGCCTTCTTGTGGGTGGCCAATCCTTTCGGGTCGAACGAGCCCCCACAGTGCGGGCACTCTTCCGCCATGTTTGCGATCGGGAGGGAGGGGAGTTGCTGTGTGCTCCTGCGGTCTTTGTGTTTTTTCGTACTTGACCAACAGGTTCACCCCCCCGCACGCCAAGTCCGCCCTTCGGTATAAGTTCGTCCAGAACTTCACTCACTTCGTTCACGAAGTTCTTGATCCCTCTCTCTCTCTCTCTCTCTCTCTCTCTCCTCTCTCT